>CM072251.1:3282329-3348387 GCA_036851935.1 Coregonus suidteri | reverse complement strand
TCAAACTTAAAAAACCCTTGCATATTGTATTCTGCATTTGTCCTTCCAGTGCTGAACCTAAAGCAATGATTTTAGACTCTGTTTTCATGCAAAATGGTTAAAATAAATGTTTCATGTTTGTTATACAGAAACGGTGTCTCCTGTTTTACGCTGAACTAGTTGCATTGTGGATTTTGCCTAAAACATGATTTTAGACAATGTTAATGAAAAACAGCTTAAAAAGTCATTTCAAACTTGAAAACCCTTGCATATTGTATTCTGCATCTGTCCTTCCAGTGCTGAACCTAAAACAATGATTTTAGACCCTGTTTTCATGCAAAATGGTTAAAAATATTTATTTCACGTTTGTTATACGGAAACTGTGTCTCCTGTCATATGCTGAACTAGTTGCATTGTGGATTTTGCCTAAAACATGATTTTAGACAATGTTAATGGGAAACAGCTTAAAAAGTAATTTCAAACTTAAAAGACCCTTGCATATTGTATTCTGCATTTGTCCTTCCAGTGCTGAACCTAAAACAATGATTTTAGACCCTGTTTTCATGCAAAATGGTAAAAAAATATATTTCACGTTCGTTATACAGAAACAGTGTCTCCTGTCATATGCTGAACTAGTTGCATTGTGGATTTTGCCTAAAGCATGATTTTAGACAATGTTCATGTAAAAAACACTTAAAACGTTATTTCAAGCTTAAAAACCCTTGCATATTGTATTCTGCATCTGTCCTTCCAGTGATGAACCTAAAACAATGATTTTAGACCCTGTTTTCATGCAAAATGGTTAAAAAAATGTTTCAGTTTTTGTTACACTCAAACAGTGTCTCCTTTCTTATGCTGAACTGGTCGCATTGTGGATTTTGGCCTAAAACATGATTTTTTAGACAATGTTAATGGAAAAATCAGCTTCAAAAGTAAGTAATTTCAGACTTGAAAACCCTTGCATATTGTATTCTGCATCTGTCCTTCCAGTGCTGAAACCTAAAACAATGATTTTAGACCCTGTTTTCATGCAAAATGGTTAAAATAAAATGTTTTCATCGTTTGTTATACAGAAACGCTGTCTCCTGTCATATGCTGAACTAGTTGCATTGTGGATTTGGCCTAAAACATGATTTTAGACAATGTTCATGGAACTCAGCTTCAAAAGTATTTCAAACTGAAAACCCTTGCCTATTGTATTCTGCGCCTGTCCTTCCAGTGCTGAACATAAAACAATGATTTTTAGACCCTGTTTTCATGCGAAATGGCTAAAAGAAATGTTTCATGTTTTGTTACACTCAAACAGTGTCTCCTGTCATATGCTGAACTGGTCGCATTGTGGATTTGGCCTAAAACATGATTTTGGACAATGTTCATGGAACTCAGCTTAAAACGTACTTGCAGACTTGAAAACCCTTGCATATGTATAGAGCGCGCCTGTCCTTCCAGTGCTGAACGAAAAACAATGATATTTGGACCCTGTTTTCATGCGAAATGGCTAAAATAAATGTTTCATTTTGTTACACTCAAACAGTGTCTCCTGTCATATGCTGAACTGGTCGCATTGCGATTTTGCCTAAAACATGATTTTGGACAATGTTCATGGAAAAAGCTTAAAACGTACTTGCAGACTTGAAAACCCTTGCCTATTGTATTCGCGCCTGTCCTTCCAGTGCTGAACGAAAACCCATGATTTTGGACCCTGTTTTCATGCGAAATGGCTAAAAAAAATGTTTCATGTTTGTTACACTCAAACAGTGTCTCCTGTCATAATGCTGAACTGGTCGCATTGTGGATTTTGGCTAAAACATGATTTTGGACAATGTTCATGGAAATCAGCTTAAAACGTACTTGCAGACTTGAAAACCCTTGCATATTGTAGAGCGCATCTGTCCTTCCAGTGCTGACCTAAAACAATGATTTTAGACCCTGTTTTCATGCGAAATGGCTAAAATAAATGTTTCACGTTTGTTACACTCAAAACAGTGTCCTCCTGTCATATGCTGAACTGGTCGCGTTGTGGATTTTGCCTAAAACATGATTTTAGACATGTTCATGGAACTCAGCTTCAAACGTACTTTCAGACTAAAAAACCCTTGCCTATTGTATTCCTGCAGCCTGTCCTTCCAGTGCTGAACGAAAAACAATGATTTTAGACCCTGTTTTCATGCAAAATGGTTAAAATAAATGTTTCACCGTTTGTTACACTCAGAAACAGTGTCTCCTGTTTTATATGCTGAACTGGTCGCATTGTGGATTTGGGTTAAAACATGATTTTGGACAATGTTAATGAAACTCAGCTTAAAAAGTACTTGCAGAACTTGAAACCTTGCATATTGTAGAGCTGCATCTGTCCTTCCAGTGCTGAACGTAAAACAATGATTTTGGACCCTGTTTTCATGCGAAATGGCTAAAAGAAATGTTTCACGTTTGTTATACTCAAACAGTGTCCTCCTGTCATATGCTGAACTAGTCGCATTGTGGATTTTGCCTTAAAACATGATTTTGGACAATGTTCATGGAACTCAGCTTAAAACGTACTTGCAGACTTGAAAACCCTTGCCTATTGTAGAGCGCACCCTGTCCTTCCAGTGCTGAACGAAAACCAATGATTTTTGGACCCTGTTTTCATGCGAAATGGCTAAAAGAAAATGTTTCACATGTTTGTTTACACTCAAACAGTGTCTCCTGTCATATGCTGAACTGGTGCATTGTGGATTTGGCCTAAAACATGATTTTGGACAATGTTCATATGAACTCAGCTTAAAACGTACTTGCAGACTTGAAAACCCTTGCCTATTGTATACGGCGCGCCTGTCCTTCCAGTGCTGAACTAAAAACCATGATTTTGGACCCTGTTTTCATGCGAAATGGCTAAAAGAATTTGTTTCACGTTTGTTACACTCAAACAGTGTTCTCCTGTCATATGCTGAACTGGTCGCATTGTGGATTTGGGTTAAAACATGATTTGGACAATGTTCATGGGAACTCAGCTTAAAAAGTACTTGCAGACTTGAAAACCCTTGCCTATTGTACAGCGCGCCTGTCCTTCCAGTGCTGAACTAAAACCAATGATTTTGGACCCTGTTTTCATGCGAAATGGCTAAAATAAAATGTTTCACGTTTGTTACACTCAAAACAGTTGTCTCCTGTCATATGCTGAACTGGTCGCATTGTGGATTTGGCCTAAAACATGATTTTGGACAATGTTCATGGAAACTCAGCTTAAAACGTACTTGCAGACTTGAAAACCCTTTGCCTATTGTAGAGCGCGCCTGTCCTTCCAGTGCTGAAACGAAAACCCATGATTTTTGACCCTGTTTTCATGCGAAATGGCTAAAAGAAATATATTTCACGTTTGTTACACTCAACAGTGTGTCTCCTTTCATATGCTGAACTGGTCGCATTGTGGATTTGGGGCTATCTAAAACATGATTTTGGACAATGTTCATGGAACTCAGCTTAAAACGTACTTGCAGACTTGAAAAACCCTTGCCTATTGTAGAGCGCGCCTGTCCTTTCCAGTGCTGAACGAAAACCCATGATTTTGGACCCTGTTTTCATGCGAAATGGCTAAAAGAAATGTTTCACGTTTGTTACACCAAACAGTGTCTCCTGTCATATGCTGAACTGGTCGCATTGTGGATTTGGGTTAAAACATGATTTTGGACAATGTTCATGGAACTCAGCTAAAAAGTACTTGCAGACTTGAAAAACCCTTGCCTATTGTATTAGAGCGCGCCTGTCCTTCCAGTGCTGAACGAAAACCCATGATTTTGGACCCTGTTTTCATGCGAAATGGCTAAAAGAAATGTTTCACGTTTGTTACACTCAAACAGTGTCTCCTGTCATATGCTGAACTGGTCGCATTGTGGGATTTGGCCTAAAACATGATTTTTTGGACAATGTTCATGGAACTCAGCTTAAAACGTACTTGCAGACTTGAAAACCCTTGCCTATTGTAGAGCGCACCTGTCCTTCCAGTGCTGAACGAAAACCAATGATTTTGGACCCTGTTTTCATGCGAAATGGCTAAAATAAATGTTTTTCACACGTTTTGTTACACTCAAACAGTGTCTCCTGTCATATGCTGAACTGGTCGCATTGTGGATTTGGCCTAAAACATGATTTTGGACAATGTTCATGGAACTCAGCTTAAAACGTACTTGCAGACTTGAAAACCCTTGCCTATTGTAGAGCGCGCCTGTCCTTCCAGTGCTGAACGAAAACCCATGATTTTGGACCCTGTTTTCATGCGAAATGGCTAAAATAAATGTTTCACGTTTGTTACACTCAAACAGTGTCTCCTGTCATATGCTGAACTGGTCGCATTGTGGATTTGGCCTAAAACATGATTTTGGACAATGTTCATGGAACTCAGCTTAAAACGTACTTGCAGAATTGAAAACCCTTGCCTATTGTAGAGCGCGCCTGTCCTTCCAGTGCTGAACGAAAACCCATGATTTTGGACCCTGTTTTCATGCGAAATGGCTAAAAGAAATGTTTCACGTTTGTTTACACTCAAACAGTGTCTCCTGTCATATGCTGAACTGGTCGCATTGTGGATTTGGCCTAAAACATGATTTTGGACAATGTTCATGGAACTCAGCTTAAAACGTACTTGCAGACTTGAAAACCCTTGCCTATTGTAGAGCGCGCCTGTCCTTCCAGTGCTGCATGAAAACCCATGATTTTGGACCCTGTTTTCATGCGAAATGGCTAAAATAAATGTTTCACGTTTGTTACACTCAAACAGTGTCTCCTGTCATATGCTGAACTGGTCGCATTGTGGATTTGGCCTAAAACATGATTTTGGACAATGTTCATGGAACTCAGCTTAAAACGTACTTGCAGACTTGAAAACCCTTGCCTATTGTAGAGCGCACCTGTCCTTCCAGTGCTGAACGAAAACCCATGATTTTGGACCCTGTTTTCATGCGAAATGGCTAAAAGAAAATGTTTCACGTTTGTTACACTCAAACAGTGTCTCCTGTCATATGCTGAACTGGTCGCATTGTGGATTTGGCCTAAAACATGATTTTGGACAATGTTCATGGAACTCAGCTTAAAACGTACTTGCAGACTTGAAAACCCTTGCCTATTGTAGAGCGCGCCTGTCCTTCCAGTGCTGAACGAAAACCCAATGATTTTGGACCCTGTTTTCATGCGAAATGGCTAAAATAAATGTTTCACGTTTGTTACACTCAAACAGTGTCTCCTGTCATATGCTGAACTGGTCGCATTGTGGATTTGGCCTAAAATGATTTTTGGACAATGTTCATGGAACTCAGCTTAAAACGTACTTGCAGACTTGAAAACCCTTGCCTATTGTAGAGCGCGCCTGTCCTTCCAGTGCTGAACGAAACCCATGATTTTGGACCCTGTTTTCATGCGAAATGGCTAAAATAATTGTTTCACATTTTTTTACACTCAAACAGTGTCTCCTGTCATATGCTGAACTGGTCGCATTGTGGATTGGGCCTAAACATGATTTTGGACAATGTTCATGGAACTCAGCTTAAAAACGTACTTGCAGACTTTGAAAACCCTTGCCTATTGTAGAGCGCGCCTGTCCTTCCAGTGCTGAACGAAACCCATGATTTTGGACCCTGTTTTCATGCGAAATGGCTAAAAGAAATGTTTCACGTTTTGTTACACTCAAACAGTGTCTCCTGTCATATGCTGAACTGGTCGCATTGCGGATTTGGCCTAAAACATGATTTGGACAATGTTCATGGAACTCAGCTTAAAACGTACTTGCAGACTTGAAAACCCTTGCCTATTGTAGAGCGCGCCTGTCCTTCCAGTGCTGAACGAAAACCCATGATTTTGGACCCTGTTTTCATGCGAAATGGCTAAAATAATTGTTTCACGTTTGTTACACTCAAACAGTGTCTCCTGTCATATGCTGAACTGGTCGCATTGTGGATTTGGGTTAAAACATGATTTTGGACAATGTTCATGGAAACTCAGCTTAAAACGTACTTGCAGACTTGAAAACCCTTGCCTATTGTAGAGCGCGCCTGTACTTCCAGTGCTGAACGAAAACCCATGATTTTGGACCCTGTTTTCATGCGAAATGGCTAAAAGAAATGTTTCACGTTTGTTACACTCAAACAGTGTCTCCTGTCATATGCTGAACTGGTCGCATTGTGGATTTGGCCTAAAACATGATTTTGGACAATGTTCATGGAACTCAGCTTAAAACGTACTTGCAGACTTGAAAACCCTTGCCTATTGTAGAGCGCGCCTGTCCTTCCAGTGCTGAACGAAAACCATGATTTTGGACCCTGTTTTCATGCGAAATGGCTAAAAGAAATGTTTCACATTTGTTACACTCAAACAGTGTCTCCTGTCATATGCTGAACTGGTCGCATTGTGATTTGGCCTAAAACATGATTTTGGACAATGTTCATGGAACTCAGCTTAAAACGTACTTGCAGACTTGAAAACCCTTGCCTATTGTAGAGCGCGCCTGTACTTCCAGTGCTGAACGAAAACCCATGATTTTGGACCCTGTTTTCATGCGAAATGGCTAAAATAATTGTTTCACGTTTGTTACACTCAAACAGTGTCTCCTGTCATATGCTGAACTGGTCGCGCATTGTGGATTTTGGCCTAAAACATGATTTTGGACAATGTTCATGGAACTCAGCTTAAAACGTACTTGCAGACTTGAAAACCCTTGCCTATTGTAGAGCGCGCCTGTCCTTCCAGTGCTGAACGAAAACCCATGATTTTTGGACCCTGTTTTCATGCGAAATGGCTAAAAGAAATGTTTCACATTTGTTACACTCAAACAGTGTCTCCTGTCATATGCTGAACTGGTCGCATTGTGGATTTGGCCTAAAACATGATTTTGGACAATGTTCATGGAACTCAGCTTAAAACGTACTTGCAGACTTGAAAACCCTTGCCTATTGTAGAGCGCGCCTGTCCTCCAGTGCTGAACGAAAACCCATGATTTTGGACCCTGTTTTCATGCGAAATGGCTAAAAGAAATGTTTCACGTTTGTTACACTCAAACAGTGTCTCCTGTCATATGCTGAACTGGTCGCATTGCGGATTTGGCCTAAACATGATTTTGGACAATGTTCATGGAACTCAGCTTAAAACGTACTTGCAGACTTGAAAACCCTTGCCTATTGTAGAGCGCGCCTGTCCTTCCAGTGCTGCACGAAAACCCATGATTTTGGACCCTGTTTTCATGCGAAATGGCTAAAATAATAATTGTTTCACGTTTGTTACACTCAAACAGTGTCTCCTGTCATATGCTGAACTGGTCGCATTGTGGATTTGGCCTAAAACATGATTTTGGACAATGTTCATGGAACTCAGCTTAAAACGTACTTGCAGACTTGAAAACCCTTGCCTATTGTAGAGCGCGCCTGTCCTTCCAGTGCTGAATGAAAAACCCATGATTTTGGACCCTGTTTTCATGCGAAATGGCTAAAATAAATGTTTCACGTTTGTTACACTCAAACAGTGTCTCCTGTCATATGCTGAACTGGTCGCATTGTGGATTTGGCCTAAAACATGATTTTGGACAATGTTCATGGAACTCAGCTTAAAACGTACTTGCAGACTTGAAAACCCTTGCCTATTGTAGAGCGCGCCTGTCCTTCCAGTGCTGAACGAAAACCCATGATTTTGGACCCTGTTTTCATGCGAAATGGCTAAAAGAAATGTTTCACACGTTTGTTACACTCAAACAGTGTCTCCTGTCATATGCTGAACTGGTCGCATTGTGGATTTGGCCTAAAACATGATTTTGGACAATGTTCATGGAACTCAGCTTAAAACGTACTTGCAGACTTGAAAACCCTTGCCTATTGTAGAGCGCGCCTGTCCTTCCAGTGCTGCACGAAAACCCATGATTTTGGACCCTGTTTTCATGCGAAATGGCTAAAAGAAATGTTTCACGTTTGTTACACTCAAACAGTGTCTCCTGTCATATGCTGAACTGGTCGCATTGTGGATTTGGGTTAAAACATGATTTTGGACAATGTTCATGGAACTCAGCTTAAAACGTACTTGCAGACTTGAAAACCCTTGCCTATTGTAGAGCGCGCCTGTCCTTCCAGTGCTGAACGAAAACCATGATTTTGGACCCTGTTTTCATGCGAAATGGCTAAAAGAAATGTTTCACATTTGTTACACTCAAACAGTGTCTCCTGTCATATGCTGAACTGGTCGCATTGCGGATTTGGGCCTAAAACATGATTTTGGACAATGTTCATGGAACTCAGCTTAAAACGTACTTGCAGACTTGAAAACCCTTGCCTATTGTAGAGCGCGCCTGTCCTTCCAGTGCTGCACGAAAACCCATGATTTTGGACCCTGTTTTCATGCGAAATGGCTAAAATAATTGTTTCACGTTTGTTACACTCAAACAGTGTCTCCTGTCATATGCTGAACTGGTCGCATTGTGGATTTGGCCTAAAACATGATTTTGGACAATGTTCATGGAACTCAGCTTAAAACGTACTTGCAGACTTGAAAACCCTTGCCTATTGTAGAGCGCGCCTGTCCTTCCAGTGCTGAACGAAAAACCCATGATTTTGGACCCTGTTTTCATGCGAAATGGCTAAAAGAAATGTTTCACGTTTGTTACACTCAAACAGTGTCTCCTGTCATATGCTGAACTGGTCGCATTGTGGATTTGGCCTAAAACATGATTTTGGACAATGTTCATGGAACTCAGCTTAAAACGTACTTGCAGACTTGAAAACCCTTGCCTATTGTAGAGCGCGCCTGTCCTTCCAGTGCTGAACGAAAACCAATGATTTTGGACCCTGTTTTCATGCGAAATGGCTAAAATAATTGTTTCACATTTGTTACACTCAAACAGTGTCTCCTGTCATATGCTGAACTGGTCGCATTGCGGATTTGGCCTAAAACATGATTTTGGACAATGTTCATGGAACTCAGCTTAAAACGTACTTGCAGACTTGAAAACCCTTGCCTATTGTAGAGCGCGCCTGTCCTTCCAGTGCTGCACGAAAACCCATGATTTTGGACCCTGTTTTCATGCGAAATGGCTAAAAGAAATGTTTCACGTTTGTTACACTCAAACAGTGTCTCCTGTCATATGCTGAACTGGTCGCATTGTGGATTTGGCCTAAAACATGATTTTGGACAATGTTCATGGAACTCAGCTTTAAAACGTACTTGCAGACTTGAAAACCCTTGCCTATTGTAGAGCGCGCCTGTCCTTCCAGTGCTGAACGAAAACCAATGATTTTGGACCCTGTTTTCATGCGAAATGGCTAAAATAAATGTTTCACATTTGTTACACTCAAACAGTGTCTCCTCCTGTCATATGCTGAACTGGTCGCATTGTGGATTTGGCCTAAAACATGATTTTGGACAATGTTCATGGAACTCAGCTTAAAACGTACTTGCAGACTTGAAAACCCTTGCCTATTGTAGAGCGCGCCTGTACTTCCAGTGCTGAACGAAAACCCATGATTTTGGACCCTGTTTTCATGCGAAATGGCTAAAAGAAATGTTTCACGTTTGTTACACTCAAACAGTGTCTCCTGTCATATGCTGAACTGGTCGCATTGTGGATTTGGCCTAAAACATGATTTTGGACAATGTTCATGGAACTCAGCTTAAAACGTACTTGCAGACTTGAAAACCCTTGCCTATTGTAGAGCGCGCCTGTCCTTCCAGTGCTGAACGAAAACCCATGATTTTGGACCCTGTTTTCATGCGAAATGGCTAAAAGAAATGTTTCACGTTTGTTACACTCAAACAGTGTCTCCTGTCATATGCTGAACTGGTCGCATTGTGGATTTGGCCTAAAAACATGATTTTGGACAATGTTCATGGAACTCAGCTTAAAACGTACTTGCAGACTTGAAAACCCTTGCCTATTGTAGAGCGCGCCTGTCCTTCCAGTGCTGAACGAAAACCCATGATTTTGGACCCTGTTTTCATGCGAAATGGCTAAAAGAAATGTTTCACGTTTGTTACACTCAAACAGTGTCTCCTGTCATATGCTGAACTGGTCGCATTGTGGATTTGGCCTAAAACATGATTTTGGACAATGTTCATGGAACTCTCCTTAAAACGTACTTGCAGACTTGAAAACCCTTGCCTATTGTAGAGCGCGCCTGTCCTTCCAGTGCTGCACGAAAACCCATGATTTTGGACCCTGTTTTCATGCGAAATGGCTAAAAGAAATGTTTCACGTTTGTTACACTCAAACAGTGTCTCCTGTCATATGCTGAACTGGTCGCATTGTGGATTTGGGTTAAAACATGATTTTGGACAATGTTCATGGAACTCAGCTTAAAACGTACTTGCAGACTTGAAAAAACCCTTGCCTATTGTAGAGCGCGCCTGTCCTTCCAGTGCTGAACGAAAACCCATGATTTTGGACCCTGTTTTCATGCGAAATGGCTAAAAGAAAATGTTTCACGTTTGTTACACTCAAACAGTGTCTCCTGTCATATGCTGAACTGGTCGCATTGTGGATTTGGCCTAAAACATGATTTTGGACAATGTTCATGGAACTCAGCTTAAAACGTACTTGCAGACTTGAAAACCCTTGCCTATTGTAGAGCGCGCCTGTCCTTCCAGTGCTGAACGAAAACCCATGATTTTGGACCCTGTTTTCATGCGAAATGGCTAAAAGAAATGTTTCACGTTTGTTACACTCAAACAGTGTCTCCTGTCATATGCTGAACTGGTCGCATTGTGGATTTGGCCTAAAACATGATTTTGGACAATGTTCATGGAACTCAGCTTAAAACGTACTTGCAGACTTGAAAACCCTTGCCTATTGTAGAGCGCGCCTGTCCTTCCAGTGCTGAACGAAAACCCATGATTTTGGACCCTGTTTTCATGCGAAATGGCTAAAAGAAATGTTTCACGTTTGTTACACTCAAACAGTGTCTCCTGTCATATGCTGAACTGGTCGCATTGTGGATTTGGCCTAAAACATGATTTTGGACAATGTTCATGGAACTCAGCTTAAAACGTACTTGCAGACTTGAAAACCCTTGCCTATTGTAGAGCGCGCCTGTACTTCCAGTGCTGAACGAAAACCCATGATTTTGGACCCTGTTTTCATGCGAAATGGCTAAAAGAAATGTTTCACGTTTGTTACACTCAAACAGTGTCTCCTGTCATATGCTGAACTGGTCGCATTGTGGATTTGGCCTAAAACATGATGATTTTGGACAATGTTCATGGAACTCAGCTTAAAACGTACTTGCAGACTTGAAAACCCTTGCCTATTGTAGAGCGCGCCTGTCCTTCCAGTGCTGAACGAAAACCCATGATTTGGACCCTGTTTTCATGCGAAATGGCTAAAAGAAATGTTTCACGTTTGTTACACTCAAACAGTGTCTCCTGTCATATGCTGAACTGGTCGCATTGTGGATTTGGCCTAAAACATGATTTTGGACAATGTTCATGGAACTCAGCTTAAAACGTACTTGCAGACTTGAAAACCCTTGCCTATTGTAGAGAGCGCGCCTGTCCTTCCAGTGCTGAACGAAAACCCATGATTTTGGACCCTGTTTTCATGCGAAATGGCTAAAATAAATGTTTCACGTTTGTTACACTCAAACAGTGTCTCCTGTCATATGCTGAACTGGTCGCATTGTGGATTTGGGTTAAAACATGATTTTGGACAATGTTCATGGAACTCAGCTTAAAACGTACTTGCAGACTTGAAAACCCTTGCCTATTGTAGAGCGCGCCTGTGTCCTTCCAGTGCTGAACGAAAACCCATGATTTTGGACCCTGTTTTTCATGCGAAATGGCTAAAAGAAATGTTTCACGTTTGTTACACTCAACAGTGTCTCCTGTCATATGCTGAACTGGTCGCATTGTGGATTTGGGCCTAAAACATGATTTTGGACAATGTTCATGGAAACTCAGCTTAAAACGTACTTGCAGACTTGAAAACCCTTGCCTATTGTAGAGCGCGCCTGTCCTTCCAGTGCTGAACGAAAACCCATGATTTTGGACCCTGTTTTCATGCGAAATGGCTAAAAGAAATGTTTCACGTTTGTTACACTCAAACAGTGTCTCCTGTCATATGCTGAACTGGTCGCATTGTGGATTTGGCCTAAAACATGATTTTGGACAATGTTCATGGAACTCAGCTTAAAACGTACTTGCAGACTTGAAAACCCTTGCCTATTGTAGAGCGCGCCTGTCCTTCCAGTGCTGAACGAAAACCCATGATTTTGGACCCTGTTTTCATGCGAAATGGCTAAAAGAAATGTTTCACATTTGTTACACTCAAACAGTGTCTCCTGTCATATGCTGAACTGGTCGCATTGTGGATTTGGCCCTAAAACATGATTTTGGACAATGTTCATGGAACTCAGCTTAAAACGTACTTGCAGACTTGAAAACCCTTGCCTATTGTAGAGCGCGCCTGTACTTCCAGTGCTGAACGAAAACCCATGATTTTGGACCCTGTTTTCATGCGAAATGGCTAAAAGAAATGTTTCACGTTTGTTACACTCAAACAGTGTCTCCTGTCATATGCTGAACTGGTCGCATTGTGGATTTTGGCCTAAAACATGATTTTGGACAATGTTCATGGAACTCAGCTTAAAACGTACTTGCAGACTTGAAAACCCTTGCCTATTGTAGAGCGCGCCTGTCCTTCCAGTGCTGAACGAAAACCCATGATTTTGGGACCCTGTTTTCATGCGAAATGGGCTAAAAGAAATGTTTCACGTTTGTTACACTCAAACAGTGTCTCCTGTCATATGCTGAACTGGTCGCATTGTGGATTTGGCCTAAAACATGATTTTGGACAATGTTCATGGAACTCAGCTTAAAACGTACTTGCAGACTTGAAAACCCTTGCCTATTGTAGAGCGCGCCTGTCCTTCCAGTGCTGAACGAAAACCCATGATTTTGGACCCTGTTTTCATGCGAAATGGCTAAAAGAAATGTTTCACGTTTGTTACACTCAAACAGTGTCTCCTGTCATATGCTGAACTGGTCGCATTGTGGATTTGGCCTAAAACATGATTTTGGACAATGTTCATGGAACTCAGCTTAAAACGTACTTGCAGACTTGAAAACCCTTGCCTATTGTAGAGCGCGCCTGTACTTCCAGTGCTGAACGAAAACCCATGATTTTGGACCCTGTTTTCATGCGAAATGGCTAAAATAATTGTTTCACGTTTGTTTACACTCAAACAGTGTCTCCTGTCATATGCTGAACTGGTCGCATTGTGGATTTGGCCTAAAACATGATTTTGGACAATGTTCATGGAACTCAGCTTAAAACGTACTTGCAGACTTGAAAACCCTTGCCTATTGTAGAGCGCGCCTGTCCTTCCAGTGCTGAACGAAAACCCATGATTTTGGACCCTGTTTTCATGCGAAATGGCTAAAAGAAATGTTTCACGTTTGTTACACTCAAACAGTGTCTCCTGTCATATGCTGAACTGGTCGCATTGTGGATTTGGCCTAAAACATGATTTTGGACAATGTTCATGGAACTCAGCTTAAAACGTACTTGCAGACTTGAAAACCCTTGCCTATTGTAGAGCGCGCCTGTACCTTCCAGTGCTGAACGAAAACCCATGATTTTGGACCCTGTTTTCATGCGAAATGGCTAAAAGAAATGTTTCACGTTTGTTACACTCAAACAGTGTCTCCTGTCATATGCTGAACTGGTCGCATTGTGGATTTGGCCTAAAACATGATTTTGGACAATGTTCATGGAACTCAGCTTAAAACGTACTTGCAGACTTGAAAACCCTTGCCTATTGTAGAGCGCGCCTGTCCTTCCAGTGCTGAACGAAAACCCATGATTTTGGACCCTGTTTTCATGCGAAAATGGCTAAAAGAAATGTTTCACGTTTGTTACACTCAAACAGTGTCTCCTGTCATATGCTGAACTGGTCGCATTGTGGATTTGGCCTAAAACATGATTTTGGACAATGTTCATGGAACTCAGCTTAAAACGTACTTGCAGACTTGAAAACCCTTGCCTATTGTAGAGCGCGCCTGTCCTTCCAGTGCTGAACGAAAACCCATGATTTTGGACCCTGTTTTCATGCGAAATGGCTAAAAGAAATGTTTCACACGTTTGTTACACTCAAACAGTGTCTCCTGTCATATGCTGAACTGGTCGCATTGTGGATTTGGCCTAAAACATGATTTTGGACAATGTTCATGGAACTCAGCTTAAAACGTACTTGCAGACTTGAAAACCCTTGCCTATTGTAGAGCGCGCCTGTCCTTCCAGTGCTGAACGAAAACCCATGATTTTGGACCCTGTTTTCATGCGAAATGGCTAAAAGAAATGTTTCACGTTTGTTACACTCAAACAGTGTCTCTCCTGTCATATGCTGAACTGGTCGCATTGTGGATTTGGGTTAAAACATGATTTTGGACAATGTTCATGGAACTCAGCTTAAAACGTACTTGCAGACTTGAAAACCCTTGCCTATTGTAGAGCGCGCCTGTACTTCCAGTGCTGAACGAAAACCCATGATTTTGGACCCTGTTTTCATGCGAAATGGCTAAAAGAAATGTTTCACATTTGTTACACTCAAACAGTGTCTCCTGTCATATGCTGAACTGGTCGCATTGGATTTGGCCTAAAACATGATTTTGGACAATGTTCATGGAACTCAGCTTAAAACGTACTTGCAGACTTGAAAACCCTTGCCTATTGTAGAGCGCGCCTGTCCTTCCAGTGCTGAACGAAAACCCATGATTTTGGACCCTGTTTTCATGCGAAATGGCTAAAAGAAATGTTTCACGTTTGTTGTTACACTCAAACAGTGTCTCCTGTCATATGCTGAACTGGTCGCATTGTGGATTTGGCCTAAAACATGATTTTGGACAATGTTCATGGAACTCAGCTTAAAACGTACTTGCAGACTTGAAAACCCTTGCCTATTGTAGAGCGCGCCTGTACTTCCAGTGCTGAACGAAAACCCATGATTTTGGACCCTGTTTTCATGCGAAATGGCTAAAAGAAATGTTTCACGTTTGTTACACTCAAACAGTGTCTCCTGTCATATGCTGAACTGGTCGCATTGTGGATTTGGCCTAAAACATGATTTTGGACAATGTTCATGGAACTCAGCTTAAAACGTACTTGCAGACTTGAAAACCCTTGCCTATTGTAGAGCGCGCCTGTACTTCCAGTGCTGAACGAAAAACCAATGATTTTGGACCCTGTTTTCATGCGAAATGGCTAAAAGAAATGTTTCACGTTTGTTACACTCAAACAGTGTCTCCTGTCATATGCTGAACTGGTCGCATTGTGGATTTGGCCTAAAACATGATTTTGGACAATGTTCATGGAACTCAGCTTAAAACGTACTTGCAGACTTGAAAACCCTTGCCTATTGTAGAGCGCGCCTGTCCTTCCAGTGCTGAACGAAAACCCATGATTTTGGACCCTGTTTTCATGCGAAATGGCTAAAAGAAATGTTTCACGTTTGTTACACTCAAACAGTGTCTCCTGTCATATGCTGAACTGGTCGCATTGTGGATTTGGCCTAAAACATGATTTTGGACAATGTTCATGGAACTCAGTTTAAAACGTACTTGCAGACTTGAAAACCCTTGCCTATTGTAGAGCGCGCCTGTCCTTCCAGTGCTGCTGAACGAAAAACCCATGATTTTGGACCCTGTTTTCATGCGAAATGGCTAAAAGAAATGTTTCACGTTTGTTACACTCAAACAGTGTCTCCTGTCATATGCTGAACTGGTCGCATTGTGGATTTGGCCTAAAACATGATTTTGGACAATGTTCATGGAACTCAGCTTAAAACGTACTTGCAGACTTGAAAACCCTTGCCTATTGTAGAGCGCGCCTGTACTTCCAGTGCTGAACGAAAACCAATGATTTTGGACCCTGTTTTCATGCGAAATGGCTAAAAGAAATGTTTCACGTTTGTTACACTCAAACAGTGTCTCCTGTCATATGCTGAACTGGTCGCATTGTGGATTTGGCCTAAAACATGATTTTGGACAATGTTCATGGAACTCAGCTTAAAACGTACTTGCAGACTTGAAAACCCTTGCCTATTGTAGAGCGCGCCTGTCCTTCCAGTGCTGAACGAAAACCCATGATTTTGGACCCTGTTTTCATGCGAAATGGCTAAAATAAATGTTTCACGTTTGTTACACTCAAACAGTGTCTCCTGTCATATGCTGAACTGGTCGCATTGTGGATTTGGGTTAAAACATGATTTTGGACAATGTTCATGGAACTCAGCTTAAAACGTACTTGCAGACTTGAAAACCCTTGCCTATTGTAGAGCGCGCCTGTCCTTCCAGTGCTGAACGAAAACCATGATTTTGGACCCTGTTTTCATGCATGCGAAATGGCTAAAAGAAATGTTTCACGTTTGTTACACTCAAACAGTGTCTCCTGTCATATGCTGAACTGGTCGCATTGTGGATTTGGCCTAAAACATGATTTTGGACAATGTTCATGGACTCTCAGCTTAAAACGTACTTGCAGACTTGAAAACCCTTGCCTATTGTAGAGCGCGCCTGTCCTTCCAGTGCTGAACGAAAACCCATGATTTTGGACCCTGTTTTCATGCGAAATGGCTAAAAGAAATGTTTCACGTTTGTTACACTCAAACAGTGTCTCCTGTCATATGCTGAACTGGTCGCATTGTGGATTTGGCCTAAAACATGATTTTGGACAATGTTCATGGAACTCAGCTTAAAACGTACTTGCAGACTTGAAAACCCTTGCCTATTGTAGAGCGCGCCTGTACTTCCAGTGCTGAACGAAAACCAATGATTTTGGACCCTGTTTTCATGCGAAATGGCTAAAAGAAATGTTTCACATTTGTTACACTCAAACAGTGTCTCTGTCATATGCTGAACTGGTCGCATTGTGGATTTGGCCTAAAACATGATTTTGGACAATGTTCATGGAACTCAGCTTAAAACGTACTTGCAGACTTGAAAACCCTTGCCTATTGTAGAGCGCGCCTGTCCTTCCAGTGCTGAACGAAAAACCATGATTTTGGACCCTGTTTTCATGCGAAATGGCTAAAAGAAATGTTTCACGTTTGTTACACTCAAACAGTGTCTCCTGTCATATGCTGAACTGGTCGCATTGTGGATTTGGGTTAAAACATGATTTTGGACAATGTTCATGGAACTCAGCTTAAAACGTACTTGCAGACTTGAAAACCCTTGCCTATTGTAGAGCGCGCCTGTACTTCCAGTGCTGAACGAAAACCCATGATTTTGGACCCTGTTTTCATGCGAAATGGCTAAAAGAAATGTTTCACGTTTGTTACACTCAAACAGTGTCTCCTGTCATATGCTGAACTGGTCGCATTGTGGATTTGGCCTAAAACATGATTTTGGACAATGTTCATGGAACTCAGCTTAAAACGTACTTGCAGACTTGAAAACCCTTGCCTATTGTAGAGCGCGCCTGTCCTTCCAGTGCTGAACGAAAACCCATGATTTTGGACCCTGTTTTCATGCGAAATGGCTAAAAGAAATGTTTCACGTTTGTTACACTCAAACAGTGTCTCCTGTCATATGCTGAACTGGTCGCATTGTGGATTTGGCCTAAAACATGATTTTGGACAATGTTCATGGAACTCAGCTTAAACGTACTTGCAGACTTGAAAACCCTTGCCTATTTGTAGAGCGCGCCTGTACTTCCAGTGCTGAACGAAAACCAATGATTTTGGACCCTGTTTTCATGCGAAATGGCTAAAAGAAATGTTTCACGTTTGTTACACTCAAACAGTGTCTCCTGTCATATGCTGAACTGGTCGCATTGTGGATTTGGCCTAAAACATGATTTTGGACAATGTTCATGGAACTCAGCTTAAAACGTACTTGCAGACTTGAAAACCTTGCCTATTGTAGAGCGCGCCTGTCCTTCCAGTGCTGAACGAAAACCCATGATTTTGGACCCTGTTTTCATGCGAAATGGCTAAAAGAAATGTTTCACGTTTGTTACACTCAAACAGTGTCTCCTGTCATATGCTGAACTGGTCGCATTGTGGATTTGGCCTAAAACATGATTTTGGACAATGTTCATGGAACTCAGCTTAAAACGTACTTGCAGACTTGAAAACCCTTGCCTATTGTAGAGCGCGCCTGTACTTCCAGTGCTGAACGAAAACCAATGATTTTGGACCCTGTTTTCATGCGAAATGGCTAAAAGAAATGTTTCACGTTTGTTACACTCAAACAGTGTCTCCTGTCATATGCTGAACTGGTCGCATTGTGGATTTGGCCTAAAACATGATTTTGGACAATGTTCATGGAACTCAGCTTAAAACGTACTTGCAGACTTGAAAACCCTTGCCTATTGTAGAGCGCGCCTGTCCTTCCAGTGCTGAACGAAAACCCATGATTTTGGACCCTGTTTTCATGCGAAATGGCTAAAATAATGTTTCACGTTTGTTACACTCAAACAGTGTCTCCTGTCATATGCTGAACTGGTCGCATTGTGGATTTTGGGTTAAAACATGATTTTGGACAATGTTCATGGAACTCAGCTTAAAACGTACTTTGCAGACTTGAAAACCCTTGCCTATTGTAGAGCGCGCCTGTACTTCCAGTGCTGAACGAAAACCCATGATTTTGACCCTGTTTTCATGCGAAATGGCTAAAAGAAATGTTTCACGTTTGTTACACTCAAACAGTGTCTCCTGTCATATGCTGAACTGGTCGCATTGTGGATTTGGCTAAAAACATGATTTTGGACAATGTTCATGGAACTCAGCTTAAAACGTACTTGCAGACTTGAAAACCCTTGCCTATTGTGAGAGCGCCTGTCCTTCCAGTGCTGAACGAAAACCCATGATTTTGGACCCTGTTTTCATGCGAAATGGCTAAAAGAAATGTTTCACGTTTGTTACACTCAAACAGTGTCTCCTGTCATATGCTGAACTGGTCGCATTGTGGATTTGGGTTAAAACATGATTTTGGACAATGTTCATGGAACTCAGCTTAAAACGTACTTGCAGACTTGAAAACCCTTGCCTATTGTAGAGCGCGCCTGTACTTCCAGTGCTGAACGAAAACCCATGATTTTGGACCCTGTTTTCATGCGAAATGGCTAAAGAAATGTTTCACGTTTGTTACACTCAAACAGTGTCTCCTGTCATATGCTGAACTGGTCGCATTGTGGATTTTGGCCTAAAACATGATTTTGGACAATGTTCATGGAACTCAGCTTAAAACGTACTTGCAGACTTGAAAACCCTTGCCTATTGTAGAGCGCGCCTGTCCTTCCAGTGCTGAACGAAAACCCATGATTTTGGACCCTGTTTTCATGCGCGAAATGGCTAAAAGAAATGTTTCACGTTTGTTACACTCAAACAGTGTCTCCTGTCATATGCTGAACTGGTCGCATTGTGGATTTGGGCCTAAAACATGATTTTGGACAATGTTCATGGAACTCAGCTTAAAACGTACTTGCAGACTTGAAAACCCTTGCCTATTGTAGAGCGCGCCTGTACTTCCAGTGCTGAACGAAAACCCATGATTTTGGACCCTGTTTTCATGCGAAATGGCTAAAGAAATGTTTCACGTTTGTTACACTCAAACAGTGTCTCCTGTCATATGCTGAACTGGTCGCATTGTGGATTTGGCCTAAAACATGATTTTGGACAATGTTCATGGAACTCAGCTTAAAACGTACTTGCAGACTTGAAAACCCTTGCCTATTGTAGAGCGCGCCTGTCCTTCCAGTGCTGAACGAAAACCCATGATTTTGGACCCTGTTTTCATGCGAAATGGCTAAAAGAAATGTTTCACGTTTGTTACACTCAAACAGTGTCTCCTGTCATATGCTGAACTGGTCGCATTGTGGATTTGGGCCTAAAACATGATTTTGGACAATGTTCATGGAACTCAGCTTAAAACGTACTTGCAGACTTGAAAACCCTTGCCTATTGTAGAGCGCGCCTGTACTTCCAGTGCTGAACGAAAAACCAATGATTTTGGACCCTGTTTTCATGCGAAATGGCTAAAAGAAATGTTTCACGTTTGTTACACTCAAACAGTGTCTCCTGTCATATGCTGAACTGGTCGCATTGTGGATTTGGCCTAAAACATGATTTTGGACAATGTTCATGGAACTCAGCTTAAAACGTACTTGCAGACTTGAAAACCCTTGCCTATTGTAGAGCGCGCCTGTCCTTCCAGTGCTGAACGAAAACCCATGATTTTGGACCCTGTTTTCATGCGAAATGGGCTAAAAGAAATGTTTCACGTTTGTTACACTCAAACAGTGTCTCCTGTCATATGCTGAACTGGTCGCATTGTGGATTTTGCCCTAAAACATGATTTTGGACAATGTTCATGGAACTCAGCTTAAAACGTACTTGCAGACTTGAAAACCCTTGCCTATTGTAGAGCGCGCCTGTACTTCCAGTGCTGAACGAAAACCAATGATTTTGGACCCTGTTTTCATGCGAAATGGCTAAAAGAAATGTTTCACGTTTGTTACACTCAAACAGTGTCTCCTGTCATATGCTGAACTGGTCGCATTGTGGATTTGGCCTAAAACATGATTTGGACAATGTTCATGGAACTCAGCTTAAAACGTACTTGCAGACTTGAAAACCCTTGCCTATTGTAGAGCGCGCCTGTACTTCCAGTGCTGAACGAAAAACCATGATTTTGGACCCTGTTTTCATGCGAAATGGCTAAAAAAAATAATGTTTCACGTTTGTTACACTCAAAGAGTGTCTCCTGTCATATGCTGAACTGGTCGCATTGTGGATTTGGCCTAAAACATGATTTTGGACAATGTTCATGGAACTCAGCTTAAAACGTACTTGCAGACTTGAAAACCCTTGCCTATTGTAGAGCGAGCGCGCCTGTACTTCCAGTGCTGAACGAAAACCCATGATTTTGGACCCTGTTTTCATGCGAAATGGCTAAAAGAAATGTTTCACGTTTGTTACACTCAAACAGTGTCTCCTGTCATATGCTGAACTGGTCGCATTGTGGATTGGGCCTAAAACATGATTTTGGACAATGTTCATGGAACTCAGCTTAAAACGTACTTGCAGACTTGAAAACCCTTGCCTATTGTAGAGCGCGCCTGTCCTTCCAGTGCTGAACGAAAAACCAATGATTTTGGACCCTGTTTTCATGCGAAATGGCTAAAAGAAATGTTTCACGTTTGTTACACTCAAACAGTGTCTCCTGTCATATGCTGAACTGGTCGCATTGTGGGATTTGCCTAAAACATGATTTTGGACAATGTTCATGGAACTCAGCTTAAAACGTACTTGCAGACTTGAAAACCCTTGCCTATTGTAGGGCGCGCCTGTACTTCCAGTGCTGAACGAAAACCAATGATTTTGGACCCTGTTTTCATGCGAAATGGCTAAAAGAAATGTTTCACGTTTGTTACACTCAAACAGTGTCTCCTGTCATATGCTGAACTGGTCGCATTGTGGATTTGGGCCTAAAACATTATTTTGGACAATGTTCATGGAACTCAGCTTAAAACGTACTTGCAGACTTGAAAACCCTTGCCTATTGTAGAGCGCGCCTGTACTTCCAGTGCTGAACGAAAACCAATGATTTTGGACCCTGTTTTCATGCGAAATGGCTAAAAGAAATGTTTCACGTTTGTTACACTCAAACAGTGTCTCCTGTCATATGCTGAACTGGTCGCATTGTGGATTTGCCTAAAACATGATTTTGGACAATGTTCATGGAACTCAGCTTAAAACGTACTTGCAGACTTGAAAACCCTTGCCTATTGTAGAGCGCGCCTGTACTTCCAGTGCTGAACGAAAACCCATGATTTTGGACCCTGTTTTCATGCGAAATGGCTAAAAGAAATGTTTCACGTTTGTTACACTCAAACAGTGTCTCCTGTCATATGCTGAACTGGTCGCATTGTGGATTTGGCCTAAAACATGATTTTGGACAATGTTCATGGAACTCAGCTTAAAACGTACTTGCAGACTTGAAAACCCTTGCCTATTGTAGAGCGCGCGCCTGTACTTCCAGTGCTGAACGAAAACCAATGATTTTGGACCCTGTTTTCATGCGAAATGGCTAAAAGAAATGTTTCACGTTTGTTACACTCAAACAGTGTCTCCTGTCATATGCTGAACTGGTCGCATTGTGGATTTTGCCTAAAACATGATTTTGGACAATGTTCATGGAACTCAGCTTAAAACGTACTTGCAGACTTGAAAACCCTTGCCTATTGTAGAGCGCGCCTGTACTTCCAGTGCTGAACGAAAACCAATGATTTTGGACCCTGTTTTCATGCGAAATGGCTAAAAGAAAATGTTTCACGTTTGTTACACTCAAACAGTGTCTCCTGTCATATGCTGAACTGGTCGCATTGTGGATTTTGCCTAAAACATGATTTTGGACAATGTTCATGGAACTCAGCTTAAAACGTACTTGCAGACTTGAAAACCCTTGCCTATTGTAGAGCGCGCCTGTACTTCCAGTGCTGAACGAAAACCAATGATTTTGGACCCTGTTTTCATGCGAAATGGCTAAAAGAAATGTTTCACGTTTGTTACACTCAAACAGTGTCTCCTGTCATATGCTGAACTGGTCGCATTGTGGATTTGGCCTAAAACATGATTTTGGACAATGTTCATGGAACTCAGCTTAAAACGTACTTGCAGACTTGAAAACCCTTGCCTATTGTAGAGCGCGCCTGTACTTCCAGTGCTGAACGAAAACCAATGATTTTGGACCCTGTTTTCATGCGAAATGGCTAAAATAAATGTTTCACGTTTGTTACACTCAAACAGTGTCTCCTGTCATATGCTGAACTGGTCGCATTGTGGATTTTGCCTAAAACATGATTTTGGACAATGTTCATGGAACTCAGCTTAAAACGTACTTGCAGACTTGAAAACCCTTGCCTATTGTAGAGCGCGCCTGTACTTCCAGTGCTGAACGAAAACCAATGATTTTGGACCCTGTTTTCATGCGAAATGGCTAAAAGAAATGTTTCACGTTTGTTACACTCAAACAGTGTCTCCTGTCATATGCTGAACTGGTCGCATTGTGGATTTTGCCTAAAACATGATTTTGGACAATGTTCATGGAACTCAGCTTAAAACGTACTTGCAGACTTGAAAACCCTTGCCTATTGTAGAGCGCGCCTGTACTTCCAGTGCTGAACGAAAACCAATGATTTTGGACCCTGTTTTCATGCGAAATGGCTAAAAGAAATGTTTCACGTTTGTTACACTCAAACAGTGTCTCCTGTCATATGCTGAACTGGTCGCATTGTGGATTTTGCCCTAAAACATGATTTTGGACAATGTTCATGGAACTCAGCTTAAAACGTACTTGCAGACTTGAAAATCCAGTGCTGAACGAAAACCAATGATTTTGGACCCTGTTTTCATGCGAAATGGCTAAAAGAAATGTTTCACGTTTGTTACACTCAAACAGTGTCTCCTGTCATATGCTGAACTGGTCGCATTGTGGATTTTGCCTAAAACATGATTTTGGACAATGTTCATGGAACTCAGCTTAAAACGTACTTGCAGACTTGAAAACCCTTGCCTATTGTAGAGCGCGCCTGTACTTCCAGTGCTGAACGAAAACCAATGATTTTGGGACCCTGTTTTCATGCGAAATGGCTAAAAGAAATGTTTCACGTTTGTTACACTCAAACAGTGTCTCCTGTCATATGCTGAACTGGTCGCATTGTGGATTTTGCCTAAAACATGATTTTGGACAATGTTCATGGAACTCAGCTTAAAACGTACTTGCAGACTTGAAAACCCTTGCCTATTGTAGAGCGCCGCCTGTACTTCCAGTGCTGAACGAAAACCAATGATTTTGGACCCTGTTTTCATGCGAAATGGCTAAAAGAAATGTTTCACGTTTGTTACACTCAAACAGTGTCTCCTGTCATATGCTGAACTGGTCGCATTGTGGATTTTGCCTAAAACATGATTTTGGACAATGTTCATGGAACTCAGCTTAAAACGTACTTGCAGACTTGAAAACCCTTGCCTATTGTAGAGCGCGCCTGTACTTCCAGTGCTGAACGAAAACCAATGATTTTGGACCCTGTTTTCATGCGAAATGGCTAAAAGAAATGTTTCACGTTTGTTACACTCAAACAGTGTCTCCTGTCATATGCTGAACTGGTCGCATTGTGGATTTTGCCTAAAACATGATTTTGGACAATGTTCATGGAACTCAGCTTAAAACGTACTTGCAGACTTGAAAACCCTTGCCTATTGTAGAGCGCGCCTGTACTTCCAGTGCTGAACGAAAACCAATGATTTTGGACCCTGTTTTCATGCGAAATGGCTAAAAGAAATGTTTCACGTTTGTTACACTCAAACAGTGTCTCCTGTCATATGCTGAACTGGTCGCATTGTGGATTTTGCCTAAAACATGATTTTGGACAATGTTCATGGAACTCAGCTTAAAACGTACTTGCAGACTTGAAAACCCTTGCCTATTGTAGAGCGCGCCTGTACTTCCAGTGCTGAACGAAAACCAATGATTTTGGACCTGTTTTCATGCGAAATGGCTAAAAAAAAATGTTTCACGTTTGTTACACTCAAACAGTGTCTCCTGTCATATGCTGAACTGGTCGCATTGTGGATTTTGCCTAAAACATGATTTTGGACAATGTTCATGGAACTCAGCTTAAAACGTACTTGCAGACTTGAAAACCCTTGCCTTTTGTAGGGCGCGCCTGTACTTCCAGTGCTGAACGAAAAACCAATGATTTTGGACCCTGTTTTCATGCGAAATGGCTAAAAGAAATGTTTCACGTTTGTTACACTCAAACAGTGTCTCCTGTCATATGCTGAACTGGTCGCATTGTGGATTTTGCCTAAAACATGATTTTGGACAATGTTCATGGAACTCAGCTTAAAACGTACTTGCAGACTTGAAAAACCCTTGCCTATTGTAGAGCGCGCCTGTACTTCCAGTGCTGAACGAAAACCAATGATTTTGGACCCTGTTTTCATGCGAAATGGCTAAAAGAAATGTTTCACGTTCGTTACACTCAAACAGTGTCTCCTGTCATATGCTGAACTGGTCGCATTGTGGATTTTGCCTAAAACATGATTTTGGACAATGTTCATGGAACTCAGCTTAAAACGTACTTGCAGACTTGAAAACCCTTGCCTATTGTAGAGCGCGCCTGTACTTCCAGTGCTGAACGAAAACCAATGATTTTGGACCCTGTTTTCATGCGAAATGGCTAAAAGAAATGTTTCACGTTTGTTACACTCAAACAGTGTCTCCTGTCATATGCTGAACTGGTCGCATTGTGGATTTTGCCTAAAACATGATTTTGACAATGTTCATGGAAAAAACGTACTTGAAAAAATTGTGAAAACCCTTACTTCTATTGTAGAGCGCGCCTGTTTCCAGTGCTGAACGTTACACTCAAACAGTGTCTCCCAATGATTTTGGACCCTGATGTTTGGCGGCCACTTCCAGAGCTGAACGAAAACCATGCGCTAAAAATAAACACGTGCTCCTGTCATTGCGAACTGGGCATTGTGGTTTTGCCTCAAAAAACATGATTTGGTTCAGTTGAAAAGTACTTGCAACATGAAAACCCTTGCTATTGTAGAAGTGTTGCGAAATGGCTAAACCCTTGCCTATTGTTTCACGTTCCGTTACACTGATTTTGGATGTCATATGCTAAAACATGATTTGGATTTTGTTAAAACATGATTTTGGACAGCTTAAAACGTACTTGCAGACTTGAAACCCTTGCCTATTGTAGAGCGCGCCTGTACTTCCAGTGCTGAACGAAAACCAATGATTTTGGACCCTGTTTTCATGCGAAATGGCTAAAAGAAATGTTTCACGTTCGTTACACTCAAACAGTGTCTCCTGTCATATGCTGAACTGGTCGCATTGTGGATTTTGCCTAAAACATGATTTTGGACAATGTTCATGGAACTCAGCTTAAAACGTACTTGCAGACTTGAAAACCCTTGCCTATTGTAGAGCGCGCCTGTACTTCCAGTGCTGAACGAAAACCAATGATTTTGGACCCTGTTTTCATGCGAAATGGCTAAAAGAAATGTTTCACGTTCGTTACACTCAAACAGTGTCTCCTGTCATATGCTGAACTGGTCGCATTGTGGATTTTGCCTAAAACATGATTTTGGACAATGTTCATGGAACTCAGCTTAAAACGTACTTGCAGACTTGAAAACCCTTGCCTATTGTAGAGCGCGCCTGTACTTCCAGTGCTGAACGAAAACCAATGATTTTGGACCCTGTTTTCATGCGAAATGGCTAAAATAAATGTTTCACGTTTGTTACACTCAAACAGTGTCTCCTGTCATATGCTGAACTGGTCGCATTGTGGATTTTGCCTAAAACATGATTTTGGACAATGTTCATGGAACTCAGCTTAAAACGTACTTGCAGACTTGAAAACCCTTGCCTATTGTAGAGCGCGCCTGTACTTCCAGTGCTGAACGAAAACCAATGATTTTGGACCCTGTTTTCATGCGAAATGGCTAAAAGAAATGTTTCACGTTCGTTACACTCAAACAGTGTCTCCTGTCATATGCTGAACTGGTCGCATTGTGGATTTTGCCTAAAACATGATTTTGGACAATGTTCATGGAACTCAGCTTAAAACGTACTTGCAGACTTGAAAACCCTTGCCTATTGTAGAGAGCGCGCCTGTACTTCCAGTGCTGAACGAAAACCAATGATTTTGGACCCTGTTTTCATGCGAAAAATGGCTAAAAAGAAATGTTTCACGTTTGTTACACTCAAACAGTGTCTCCTGTCATATGCTGAACTGGTCGCATTGTGGATTTTGCCTAAAACATGATTTTGGACAATGTTCATGGAACTCAGCTTAAAACGTACTTGCAGACTTGAAAACCCTTGCCTATTGTAGAGCGCGCCTGTACTTCCAGTGCTGAACGAAAACCAATGATTTTGGACCCTGTTTTCATGCGAAATGGCTAAAAGAAATGTTTCACGTTTGTTACACTCAAACAGTGTCTCCTGTCATATGCTGAACTGGTCGCATTGTGGATTTGCCTAAAACATGATTTTGGACAATGTTCATGGAACTCAGCTTAAAACGTACTTGCAGACTTGAAAACCCTTGCCTATTGTAGAGCGCGCCTGTACTTCCAGTGCTGAACGAAAACCAATGATTTTGGACGCTGTTTTCATGCGAAATGGCTAAAAGAAATGTTTCACGTTCGTTTACACTCAAACAGTGTCTCCTGTCATATGCTGAACTGGTCGCATTGTGGATTTTGCCTAAAACATGATTTTGGACAATGTTCATGGAACTCAGCTTAAAACGTACTTGCAGACTTGAAAACCCTTGCCTATTGTAGAGCGCGCCTGTACTTCCAGTGCTGAACGAAAACCAATGATTTTGGACCCTGTTTTCATGCGAAATGGCTAAAAGAAATGTTTCACGTTCGTTACACTCAAACAGTGTCTCCTGTCATATGCTGAAACTGGTCGCATTGTGGATTTTGCCTAAAACATGATTTTGGACAATGTTCATGGAACTCAGCTTAAAACGTACTTGCAGACTTGAAAACCCTTGCCTATTGTAGAGCGCGCCTGTACTTCCAGTGCTGAACGAAAACCAATGATTTTGGACCCTGTTTTCATGCGAAATGGCTAAAAGAAATGTTTCACGTTTGTTACACTCAAACAGTGTCTCCTGTCATATGCTGAACTGGTCGCATTGTGGATTTTGCCTAAAACATGATTTTGGACAATGTTCATGGAACTCAGCTTAAAACGTACTTGCAGACTTGAAAACCCTTGCCTATTGTAGAGCGCGCCTGTACTTCCAGTGCTGAACGAAAACCAATGATTTTGGACCCTGTTTTCATGCGAAATGGCTAAAAGAAATGTTTCACGTTCGTTACACTCAAACAGTGTCTCCTGTCATATGCTGAACTGGTCGCATTGTGGATTTTGCCTAAAACATGATTTTGGACAATGTTCATGGAACTCAGCTTAAAACGTACTTGCAGACTTGAAAACCCTTGCCTATTGTAGAGCGCGCCTGTACTTCCAGTGCTGAACGAAAAAACCAATGATTTTGGACCCTGTTTTCATGCGAAATGGCTAAAAGAAATGTTTCACGTTTGTTACACTCAAACAGTGTCTCCTGTCATATGCTGAACTGGTCGCATTGTGGATTTTGCCTAAAACATGATTTTGGACAATGTTCATGGAACTCAGCTTAAAACGTACTTGCAGACTTGAAAACCCTTGCCTATTGTAGAGCGCGCCTGTACTTCCAGTGCTGAACGAAAACCAATGATTTTGGACCCTGTTTTCATGCGAAATGGCTAAAAGAAATGTTTCACGTTCGTTACACTCAAACAGTGTCTCCTGTCATATGCTGAACTGGTCGCATTGTGGATTTTGCCTAAAACATGATTTTGGACAATGTTCATGGAACTCAGCTTAAAACGTACTTGCAGACTTGAAAACCCTTGCCTATTGTAGAGCGCGCCTGTACTTTCCAGTGCTGAACGAAAACCAATGATTTTGGACCCTGTTTTCATGCGAAATGGCTAAAAGAAATGTTTCACGTTCGTTACACTCAAACAGTGTCTCCATGTCATATGCTGAACTGGTCGCATTGTGGATTTGCCTAAAACATGATTTTGGACAATGTTCATGGAACTCAGCTTAAAACGTACTTGCAGACTTGAAAACCCTTGCCTATTGTAGAGCGCGCCTGTACTTCCAGTGCTGAACGAAAACCAATGATTTTGGACCCTGTTTTCATGCGAAATGGCTAAAAGAAATGTTTCACGTTCGTTACACTCAAACAGTGTCTCCTGTCATATGCTGAACTGGTCGCATTGTGGATTTTGCCTAAAACATGATTTTGGACAATGTTCATGGAACTCAGCTTAAAACGTACTTGCAGACTTGAAAACCCTTGCCTATTGTAGAGCGCGCCTGTACTTCCAGTGCTGAACGAAAACCAATGATTTTGGACCCTGTTTTCATGCGAAATGGCTAAAAGAAATGTTTCACGTTTGTTACACTCAAACAGTGTCTCCTGTCATATGCTGAACTGGTCGCATTGTGGATTTTGCCTAAAACATGATTTTGGACAATGTTCATGGAACTCAGCTTAAAACGTACTTGCAGACTTGAAAACCCTTGCCTATTGTAGAGCGCGCCTGTACTTCCAGTGCTGAACGAAAACCAATGATTTTGGACCCTGTTTTCATGCGAAAATGGCTAAAAGAAATGTTTCACGTTTGTTACACTCAAACAGTGTCTCCTGTCATATGCTGAACTGGTCGCATTGTGGATTTTGCCTAAAACATGATTTTGGACAATGTTCATGGAACTCAGCTTAAAACGTACTTGCAGACTTGAAAACCCTTGCCTATTGTAGAGCGCGCCTGTACTTCCAGTGCTGAACGAAAAACCAATGATTTTGGACCCTGTTTTCATGCGAAATGGGCTAAAAGAAATGTTTCACGTTTGTTACACTCAAAACAGTGTCTCCTGTCATATGCTGAACTGGTCGCATTGTGGATTTTGCCTAAAACATGATTTTGGACAATGTTCATGGAACTCAGCTTAAAACGTACTTGCAGACTTGAAAACCCTTGCCTATTGTAGAGCGCGCCTGTACTTCCAGTGCTGAACGAAAACCAATGATTTTGGACCCTGTTTTCATGCGAAATGGCTAAAAGAAATGTTTCACGTTCGTTACACTCAAACAGTGTCTCCTGTCATATGCTGAACTGGTCGCATTGTGGATTTTGCCTAAAACATGATTTTGGACAATGTTCATGGAACTCAGCTTAAAACGTACTTGCAGACTTGAAAACCCTTGCCTATTGTAGAGCGCGCCTGTACTTCCAGTGCTGAACGAAAACCAATGATTTTGGACCCTGTTTTCATGCGAAATGGCTAAAAGAAATGTTTCACGTTCGTTACACTCAAACAGTGTCTCCTGTCATATGCTGAACTGGTCGCATTGTGGATTTTGCCTAAAACATGATTTTGGACAATGTTCATGGAACTCAGCTTAAAACGTACTTGCAGACTTGAAAACCCTTGCCTATTGTAGAGCGCGCCTGTACTTCCAGTGCTGAACGAAAACCAATGATTTTGGACCCTGTTTTCATGCGAAATGGCTAAAAGAAATGTTTCACGTTTCGTTACACTCAAACAGTGTCTCCTGTCATATGCTGAACTGGTCGCATTGTGGATTTTGCCTAAAACATGATTTTGGACAATGTTCATGGAACTCAGCTTAAAACGTACTTGCAGACTTGAAAACCCTTGCCTATTGTAGAGCGCGCCTGTTCTTCCAGTGCTGAACGAAAACCAATGATTTTGGACCCTGTTTTCATGCGAAATGGCTAAAAGAAATGTTTCACGTTTGTTACACTCAAACAGTGTCTCCTGTCATATGCTGAACTGGTCGCATTGTGGATTTTGCCTAAAACATGATTTTGGACAATGTTCATGGAACTCAGCTTAAAACGTACTTGCAGACTTGAAAACCCTTGCCTATTGTAGAGCGCGCCTGTACTTCCAGTGCTGAACGAAAACCAATGATTTTGGACCCTGTTTTCATGCGAAATGGCTAAAAGAAATGTTTCACGTTTGTTACACTCAAACAGTGTCTCCTGTCATATGCTGAACTGGTCGCATTGTGGATTTTGCCTAAAACATGATTTTGGACAATGTTCATGGAACTCAGCTTAAAACGTACTTGCAGACTTGAAAACCCTTGCCTATTGTAGAGCGCGCCTGTACTTCCAGTGCTGAACGAAAACCAATGATTTTGGACCCTGTTTTCATGCGAAATGGCTAAAAGAAATGTTTCACGTTTGTTACACTCAAACAGTGTCTCCTGTCATATGCTGAACTGGTCGCATTGTGGATTTTGCCTAAAACATGATTTTGGACAATGTTCATGGAACTCAGCTTAAAACGTACTTGCAGACTTGAAAACCCTTGCCTATTGTAGAGCGCGCCTGTACTTCCAGTGCTGAACGAAAACCAATGATTTTGGACCCTGTTTTCATGCGAAATGGCTAAAAGAAATGTTTCACATTCGTTACACTCAAACAGTGTCTCCTGTCATATGCTGAACTGGTCGCATTGTGGATTTTGCCTAAAACATGATTTTGGACAATGTTCATGGAACTCAGCTTAAAACGTACTTGCAGACTTGAAAACCCTTGCCTATTGTAGAGCGCGCCTGTACTTCCAGTGCTGAACGAAAACCAATGATTTTGGACCCTGTTTTCATGCGAAATGGCTAAAAGAAATGTTTCACGTTCGTTACACTCAAACAGTGTCTCCTGTCATATGCTGAACTGGTCGCATTGTGGATTTTGCCTAAAACATGATTTTGGACAATGTTCATGGAACTCAGCTTAAAACGTACTTTGCAGACTTGAAAACCCTTGCCTATTGTAGAGCGCGCCTGTACTTCCAGTGCTGAACGAAAACCAATGATTTTGGACCCTGTTTTCATGCGAAAAATGGCTAAAAGAAATGTTTCACGTTTGTTACACTCAAACAGTGTCTCCTGTCATATGCTGAACTGGTCGCATTGTGGATTTTGCCTAAAACATGATTTTGGACAATGTTCATGGAACTCAGCTTAAAACGTACTTGCAGACTTGAAAACCCTTGCCTATTGTAGAGCGCGCCTGTACTTCCAGTGCTGAACGAAAACCAATGATTTTGGACCCTGTTTTCATGCGAAATGGCTAAAAGAAATGTTTCACGTTCGTTACACTCAAACAGTGTCTCCTGTCATATGCTGAACTGGTCGCATTGTGGATTTTGCCTAAAACATGATTTTGGACAATGTTCATGGAACTCAGCTTAAAACGTACTTGCAGACTTGAAAACCCTTGCCTATTGTAGAGCGCGCCTGTACTTCCAGTGCTGAACGAAAACCAATGATTTTGGACCCTGTTTTCATGCGAAATGGCTAAAAGAAATGTTTCACGTTCGTTACACTCAAACAGTGTCTCCTGTCATATGCTGAACTGGTCGCATTGTGGATTTTGCCTAAAACATGATTTTGGACAATGTTCATTGAACTCAGCTTAAAACGTACTTGCAGACTTGAAAACCCTTGCCTATTGTAGAGCGCTCCAGTGCTGAACGAAAACCAATTATTTTGGACCCTGTTTTCATGCGAAATGGCTAAAAGAAATGTTTCACGTTTGTTACACTAAAATAGTGTCTCCTGTCATATGCTGAACAGGTCGCATTGTGGATTTTGCCTAAAACATGATTTTGGACAATGTTCATGGAACTCTCAGCTTAAAACGTACTTGCAGACTTGAAAACCCTTGCCTATTGTAGAGCGCGCCTGTACTTCCAGTGCTGAACTAAAACCAATGATTTTGGACCCTGTTTTCATGCGAAATGGCTAAAAGAAATGTTTCACATTCGTTACACTCAAACAGTGTCTCCTGTCATATGCTGAACTGGTCGCATTGTGGATTTTGCCTAAAACATGATTTTGGACAATGTTCATTGAACTCAGCTTAAAACGTACTTGCAGACTTGAAAACCCTTGCCTATTGTAGAGCGCGCCTGTACTTCCAGAGCTGAACGAAAACCAATTATTTTGGACCCTGTTTTCATGCGAAATGGCTAAAAGAAATGTTTCACGTTTCGTTACACTCAAACAGTGTCTCCTGTCATATGCTGAACTGGTCGCATTGTGGATTTTGCCTAAAACATGATTTTGGACAATGTTCATGGAACTCATCTTAAAACGCAATTGCAGACTTGAAAACCCTTGCCTATTGTAGAGCGCGCCTGTACTTCCAGTGCTGAACGAAAACCAATGATTTTGGACCCTGTTTTCATGCGAAATGGCTAAAATAAATGTTTCTCGTTTGTTACACTCAAATAGTGTCTCCTGTCATATGCTGAACTGGTCGCATTGTGGATTTTGCCTAAAACATGATTTTGGACAATGTACATGGAACTCAGCTTAAAACGTACTTGCAGACATGAAAACCCTTGCCTATTGTAGAGCGCGCCTGTACTTCCAGTGCTGAATGAAAACCAATGATTTTGGACCCTGTTTTCATGCGAAATGGCTAAAAGAAATGTTTCACGTTCGTTACACTCAAACAGTGTCTCCTGTCATATGCTGAACTGGTCGCATTGTGGATTTTGCCTAAAACATGATTTTTGACAATGTTCATGGAACTCATCTTAAAACGCACTTGCAGACTTGAAAACCCTTGCCTATTGTAGTAGAGCGCGCCTGTACTTCCAGTGCTGAACGAAAACCAATGATTTTGGACCCTGTTTTCATGCGAAATGGCTAAAAGAAATGTTTCACGTTCGTTACACTCAAACAGTGTCTCCTGTCATATGCTGAACTGGTCGCATTGTGGATTTTGCCTAAAACATGATTTTTGACAATGTTCATGGAACTCATCTTAAAACGCACTTGCAGACTTGAAAACCCTTGCCTATTGTAGAGCGCGCCTGTACTTCCAGTGCTGAACGAAAACCAATGATTTTGGACCCTGTTTTCATGCGAAATGGCTAAAATAAATGTTTCTCGTTTGTTACACTCAAATAGTGTCTCCTGTCATATGCTGAACTGGTCGCATTATGGATTTTGCCTAAAACATGATTTTGGACAATGTACATGGAACTCAGCTTAAAACGTACTTGCAGACATGAAAACCCTTGCCTATTGTAGAGCGCGCCTGTACTTCCAGTGCTGAATGAAAACCAATGATTTTGGACCCTGTTTTCATGCGAAATGGCTAAAAGAAATGTTTCACGTTCGTTACACTCAAACAGTGTCTCCTGTCATATGCTGAAATGGTCGCATTGTGGATTTTGCCTAAAACATGATTTTGGACAATGTTCATTGAACTCAGCTTAAAACGTACTTGCAGACTTGAAAACCCTTGCCTATTGTAGAGCGCGCCTGTACTTCCAGAGCTGAACGAAAACCAATTATTTTGGACCCTGTTTTCATGCGAAATGGCTAAAAGAAATGTTTCACGTTCGTTACACTCAAACAGTGTCTCCTGTCATATGCTGAACTGGTCGCATTGTGGATTTTGCCTAAAACATGATTTTGGACAATGTTCATGGAACTCATCTTAAAACGCACTTGCAGACTTGAAAACCCTTGCCTATTGTAGAGCGCGCCTGTACTTCCAGTGCTGAACGAAAACCAATGATTTTGGACCCTGTTTTCATGCGAAATGGCTAAAAGAAATGTTTCTCGTTTGTTACACTCAAATAGTGTCTCCTGTCATATGCTGAACTGGTCGCATTGTGGATTTTGCCTAAAACATGATTTTGGACAATGTTCATGGAACTCAGTACTTGCAGACATGAAAACCCTTGCCTATTGTAGAGCGCGCCTGTACTTCCAGTGCTGAATGAAAACCAATGATTTTGGACCCTCTTTTCATGCGAAATGGCTAAGATAAATGTTTCTTGTTTGTTACACTCAAATAGTGTCTCCTGTCATATGCTGAACTGGTCGCATTGTGGATTTTGCCTAAAACATGATTTTGGACAATGTTCATGGAACTCAGCTTAAAACGTACTTGCAGACATGAAAACCCTTGCCTATTGTAGAGCGCGCCTGTACTTCCAGTGCTGAATGAAAACCAATGATTTTGGACCCTGTTTTCATGCGAAATGGCTAAGATAAATGTTTCTCGTTTGTTACACTCAAATAGTGTCTCCTGTCATATGCTGAACTGGTCGCATTGTGGATTTTGCCTAAAACATGATTTTGGACAATGTTCATGGAACTCAGCTTAAAACGTACTTGCAGACATGAAAACCCTTGCCTATTGTAGAGCGCGCCTGTACTTCCAGTGCTGAATGAAAACCAATGATTTTGGACCCTGTTTTCATGCGAAATGGCTAAAATAAATGTTTCTCGTTTGTTACACTCAAATAGTGTCTCCTGTCATATGCTGAACTGGTCGCATTGTGGATTTTGCCTAAAACATGATTTTGGACAATGTTCATGGAACTCATCTTAAAACGCACTTGCAGACTTGAAAACCCTTGTGTCAGAAGAACCGATGTGGATGTGGTGGAAGAATCAGGCGCAGGACACAGAGGATTCGTCCAAAAATACTTTAATAGTCCAAAGTGCAACAAAAACAATACACGACCTCGAAACCAAACGGAGGCGAGGAAATTACGCAAACATGCGTAAACAATAAACAAAATTAACAGAGCGCAGACACGCAGCTCCGCACGACAGGCAGACAACAACACACAATCTAACTAACACAAAACAAGGAACTTATAGGACACGTAATCAGAACACAAACAGACACAGGTGCACAAGACAGACCAAAGCAATCACACCACGAAACATACAACTGTGGCAGCTAGTATTCCGGGGACGGCGAACGCCGAAGCCTGCCCGAACCAGGAGGAGGAGCAGTCTCGGCCGAAACCGTGACAGTACCCCCCCCTTGACGCGCGGCTCCAGCCGTGCGCCGACCCCGGCCTCGGGGACGGCCAGGAGGACGCGGACCCAGGCGCGTGGGATGCCCACGGTGGAACTCAGTCAGTAGGGATGGATCGAGGATGTCCCTCCTAGGCACCCAGCACCGTTCCTCCGGACTGTACCCCTCCCACTCCACGAGATACTGGAGACCACTCATCCGGCGCCTCGAGTCCAAGATGGTCCGGACCCTGTACGCCGGGGCCCCCTCAATGTCCAAAGGGGGTGGAGGGGTCTCTCCTATCTCATCTTCTTGGAGTGGGCCAGCTACCACCGGCCTGAGAAGAGACACATGGAACGAGGGGTTAATATTTTTGTACTCAATAGGCAGTTGTAACCTGTAACACACCTCGTTCAATCTTCTCAGGACTTTGAAGGGCCCCACAAACCGCCGACCCAGCTTCCGGCAGGGCAGGCGGAGGGGCAGGTTTCGAGTCGAGAGCCAGACTCGATCTCCCGGTGCGTACACCGGTCCCTCACTGCGGTGGCGATCGGCGCTCGCCTTTTGTTGACGGATGGCCCGCTGCAGATGGACATGGGCAGCGTCCCACGTCTCCTCCGAACGCCGAATCCACTCGTCCACCGCAGGGGCCTCGATCTGGCTCTCGTGCCACGGTGCCAGGGACCGGCTGATACCCTAAAACACACTGGAAAGGTGTTAAACCGGTGGAGGAGTGGCGGAGAGAGTTCTGGGCCATCTCTGCCCAGGGGATATACCTAGACCACTCCTCCGGCCGGTCCCGGCAATAGGACCTCAAAAACCTACCCACATCCTGGTTGACACGTTCAACCTGCCCATTGCTCTCTGGGTGGTACCCCGAGGTAAGGCTCACCGAGACCCCCAAGCGTTCCATGAACGCCCCCCAGACTCTGGAGGTGAACTGGGGACCTCGGTCAGACACAATATCCTCGGGGACCCCATAGTGCCGGAACACGTGGGTAAATAGGGCCTCGGCGGTCTGTAGGGCAGTAGGGAGACCCGGCATTGGGAGGAGAGACGACAGGCCTTGGAAAACCGATCCACAACGACCAAAATGGTGGTATTCCCCTGGGAAGGGGGTAGGTCGGTCACAAAATCCACCGAGAGGTGGGACCATGGTCGTTGTGGAACGGGCAGGGGATGTAACTTACCCCAGGGCAAATGCCTAGGCGCCTTACACTGGGCGCACACCGAGCAGGAGGAGACATAAACCCTCACATCCTTAGCTAACGTTGGCCACCAGTATTTCACGCTAAGGCAGTGCACCGTCCGGCCAATACCTGGATGACCAGAGGAGGGTGATGTATGAGCCCAATAAATAAGACGATCACGAACCTCGAGCGGAACGTACGTCCGCCCCACAGGACACTCGGGGGGAGTAGGGTCGGCACGCAGTGCCCGCTCGATTTCCGCATCGACCTCCCATACCACCGGAGCCACCAGACAAGACTCCGGCAGTATGGAAGTAGGCTCAATGGACCTCTCCTCTGTGTCATACCGCCGGGACAGGGCGTCTGCCTTTCCGTTCTGGGACCCTGGGATGAATGTGATCTTAAAAACAAACCGGGTTAGGAACATGTTCCACCTAGCCTGACGGGGGTTCAATCTCCTAGCTGCCCAGATGTACTCCTGGTTACGGTGATCAGTCAGAATGAGGAAAGGGTGTTGAGCCCCCTCAAGCCAATGCCTCCACACCTTTAGGGCCTGGACTACGGCTAACAGCTCCCTGGCCCCAACGTCATAATTGCGCTCCGCCGAGCTGAGCTTCTTGGAGTAGAACGCACAGGGTCGGAGTTTAGGTGGCGTGCCGGACCGTTGTGACAGGACTGCCCCAATACCGATCTCGGACGCGTCTACCTCTACTTGGAATGGTAAAGAGGGATCCGGATGCGCCAGCACCGGGGCCGAGGTGAACAGGTTCTTCAGTTTGACAAATACCCTGTCCGCCTCAGCTGACCACTGCAAACGAACCGGACCCCCCTTTAGCAGGGACGTAATGGGAGCTGCAACCTGTCAAAGCCCCGAATAAACCTCCGGTAGTAATTAGCAAAACCCAAGAACTGCTGCACCTCTTTTACAGTGGTTGGAGTTTGCCAATTACGCACGGCCGACACACGGTCTACCTCTAGCTCCACACCAGACGCGGACAACCCATAACCCAAAAAGGAGACGGACTCCTGGAAGAACAGGCATTTCTCTGCCTTGACATACAAGTCATGCTCCAACAGTCTTCTCAACACTCGGCGCACCAGGGCTACATGCTCGGCTCGTGTAGAAGAGTACACTAGGATGTCATCGATGTACACTACCACACCCTGCCCATGCATGTCCCGGAAAATCTCGTCAACAAAGGATTGGAAGACTGAAGGAGCATTCATTAGCCCGTATGGCATGACGAGATACTCGTAATGACCCGAGGTGGTGCTAAATGCCGTTTTCCATTCATCCCCCTCCCTAATGCGCACCAGATTTGTACGCGCTCCTGAGATCCAACTTTGTGAAGAACTGCGCTCCGCGTAAAGATTCCGTCATAGTCGCAATCAGTGGAAGAGGGTAACTGTACTTAACCGTGATCTGATTGAGACTACGGTAATCAATACACGGGCGCAAACCCCCGTCCTTCTTCTTCACAAAGAAGAAACTCGAGGAAAACCGGGAAGTGGAGGACCGTATGTATCCCTGTGCCAAGGACTCGGCTATGTAAGTCTCCATAGCCGCTGTCTCCTCTTGAGACAAGGGATACACACGGCTCCGCGGAAGAGCCGCTCCTGTTTGGAGATTTATCGCACAGTCCCCCTGTCTATGAGGTGGTAGCCGCGTTGCCCTCGTTTTGCTGAACACAAGTGCTAGGTCCTCATACTCAGGGGGAATACGCATTGCGGGCACTTGGTTCGGACTCTCTACCGAGGTCGCCCCTAAGGAAACACCTAGACATCTCCCTACACACTGGGCAGACCACTCCATAAGAGCCCTCTGTTGCCACGCAATGGTAGGATCATGGGTGCTTAACCAGGGAAGCCCCAACACCACGGGGTACGCAGGAGAGTCAATCAGATAAAACTGAATGATCTCCTCATGACCCCCCTGCGTCGTCATCGTAAGTGGTGCTGTGACTTCTCTGATCAGCCCCGACCCCAACGGCCGGCTGTCTAAGGCGTGGACAGGAAAGGGGGCTTCTACCGGCCGAAGGGGAATTCCTAACCTATAACAAAATGCCCAATCAATAAAATTCCCAGCTGCGCCTGAATCTACTAGCGCCTTATGCTGGGAATGAGGTGCCACCTGTGGAAATCTCACAGGAATACTCATGTGACCAACAGAAAGCTCTGGGTAAGTGGGGCGCCTACTCACCTGAAATGACTCCCCAGTGCGTGACCTGTTGTCCCCTCTCCCAGGAGACCCTCCCCAGCACCTGGCCAGCGGTGTGTCCTCCACGGCCACAGTTGGTGCAGGGGGTGGCCCCCCTCGGGTTCTCTCTCCTCCTCTCTCTAGCGCCAGCACCCCCGAGCTCCATGGGAATCGGCTCGGAGGTGCTGGAGGGTGGAATGGACGACCCCCACTCGGGACGTCCGCGGGTAGCCAGCAGGGTGTCTAGACGGATGGAGATGTCCACCAACTGGTCGAATGATAGGTTGGTGTCCCTGCAGGCCAGCTCACGACGAACGTCCTCTCGTAGGCTACACCGGTAATGGTCGATGAGGGCCCTCTCATTCCACCCCGCATCCGCTGCTAGCGTCCGGAACTCCAGTGCGAACTCCTGTGCGCTCCTCTTCTCCTGTCGGAGGTGGAACAGATGCTCCCCCGCCGCCTTCCCTTCAGGTGGGTGATCGAAGACAGCCCTGAAGCGGCGGGAGAACTCCGCGTAGGTGATGGTAGCGGCGTCTATTCCCCTCCATTCGGCGTTGGCCCACTCCAACGCCTTGCCGGATAGACAGGAGATGAGGGCGGAGACGCTCTCGTATCCCGAGGGCGCTGGGTGTATGGTAGCCAGGTAGAGTTCCACCTGCAGGAGGAACCTCTGACACCCAGCTGCAGAACCGTCATATGCCCTCGGGAGCGAGAGCCGAATGCCACTGGGTTCCGGTGCTGAGAGAGGAGGACTGGCCGTTGGTGATGGGATGGTGTAAGAAGGCGTGGGTACCTCTCCAGTCACCAACCGGCGCAGAGTGTTGGACACCTCGTCCATGGCGGCCCCAAGTTGCCGGATCATGGTGTCTTGGTAGCTGATCCGTTCTTCCAGGGACTTGGGTGCCGCCGCTGCTCCTGCTGACTCCATGATGGTGTGTTGTTCTGTCAGAAGAACCGATGTGGATGTGGTGGAAGAGTCAGGCGCAGGACACAGAGGATTCGTCCAAAAAGACTTTAATAGTCCAAAGTGCAACAAAAACAATACACGACCTCGAAACCAAACGGAGGCGAGGGAATTACGCAAACATGCGTAAACAATAAACAAAACTAACAGAGCGCAGACACGCAGCTCCGCACGACAGGCAGACAACAACACACAATCTAACTAACACAAAACAAGGAACTTATAGGACACGTAATCAGAACACAAACAGACACAGGTGCACAAGACAGACCAAAGCAATCACACCACGAAACATACAACGGTGGCAGCTAGTATTCCGGGGACGGCGAACGCCGAAGCCTGCCCGAACCAGGAGGAGGAGCAATCTCGGCCGAAACCGTGACACCTTGCCTATTGTAGAGCGCGCCTGTACTTCCAGAGCTGAACGAAAACCAATGATTTTGGACCCTATTTTCATGCGAAATGGCTAAAATAAATCATTCACGTTCGTTACACTCAAACAGTGTCTCCTGTCATATGCTGAACTGGTCGCATTGTTGATTTTGCCTAAAACATGATTTTGGACAATGTTCATGGAACTCAGTTTAAAACGTACTTGCAGACTTGAAAACCCTTGCCTATTGTAGGGCGCGCCTGTACTTCCAGTGCTGAACGAAAACCAATGATTTTGGACCCTGTTTTCATGCAAAATGGCTAAAAGAAATGTTTCACGTTTGTTATACTCAAACAGTGTCTCCTGTCATATGCTGAACTGGTCGCATTGTGGATTTGGCCTAAAACATGATTTTGGACAATGTTCATGGAACTCAGCTTAAAACATAATTGCAGACTTGAAAACCCTTGCCTATTGTAGAGCGCGCCTGTTCTTCCAGTGCTGAATGAAAACCAATGATTTTGGACCCTGTTTTCATGCGAAATGGTTAAAAGAAATGTTTCACATTTGTTACACTCAAACAGTGTCTCCTGTCATATGCTGAACTAGTCGCATTGTGGATTTGGCCTAAAACATGATTTTGGACAATGTTCATGGAACTCAGCTTAAAACGTAATTGCAGACATGAAAACCATTGCCTATTGTAGAGCGCGCCTGTCCTTCCAGTGCTGAACGAAAACCAATGATTTTGGACCCTGTTTTCATGCGAAATGGCTAAAATAAATCATTCACTTTCGTTACACTCAAACAGTGTCTCCTTTCATATGCTGAACTGGTCGCATTGTGTATTTTGCCTAAAACATGATTTTGGACAATGTTCATGGACCTCAGTTTAAAACGTACTTGCAGACTTGAAAACCATTGCCTATTGTAGAGCGCGCCTGTACTTCAATTGCTGAACGAAAACCAATGATTTTGGACCCTGTTTTCATGCGAAATGGCTAAAATAAATAATTCACGTTCGTTACACTCAAACAGTGTCTCCTGTCATATGCTGAACTGGTCGCATTGTGATTTTGCCTAAAACATGATTTTGGACAATGTTCATGGAACTCAGTTTTAAAAACGTACTTGCAGACTTGAAAACCCTTGCCTATTGTAGGCGCGCCTGTACTTCCAGTGCTGAACGAAAACCAATGATTTTGGACCCTGTTTTCATGCAAAATGGCTAAAAGAAATGTTTCACGTTTGTTTATACTCAAACAGTGTCTCCTGTCATATGCTGAACTGGTCGCATTGTGGATTTGGCCTAAAACATGATTTTGGACAATGTTCATGGACCTCAGTTTAAAACGTACTTTCAGACTTGAAAACCCTTGCCAATTGTAGGGCGCGCCTGTACTTCAATTGCTGAACGAAAACCAATGATTTTGGACCCTGTTTTCATGCGAAATGGCTAAAATAAATCATTCACGTTCGTTACACTCAAACAGTGTCTCCTGTCATATGCTGAACTGGTCGCATTGTTGATTTTGCCTAAAACATGATTTTGGACAATGTTCATGGAACTCAGTTTAAAACGTACTTGCAGACTTGAAAACCCTTGCCTATTGTAGGGCGCGCCTGTACTTCCAGTGCTGAACGAAAACCAATGATTTTGGACCCTGTTTTCATGCAAAATGGCTAAAAGAAATGTTTCACGTTTGTTATACTCAAACAGTGTCTCCTGTCATATGCTGAACTGGTCGCATTGTGGATTTGGCCTAAAACATGATTTTGGACAATGTTCATGGAACTCAGCTTAAAACATAATTGCAGACTTGAAAACCCTTGCCTATTGTAGAGCGCGCCTGTTCTTCCAGTGCTGAATGAAAACCAATGATTTTGGACCCTGTTTTCATGCGAAATGGTTAAAAGAAATGTTTCACATTTGTTACACTCAAACAGTGTCTCCTGTCATATGCTGAACTAGTCGCATTGTGGATTTGGCCTAAAACATGATTTTGGACAATGTTCATGGAACTCAGCTTAAAACGTAATTGCAGACATGAAAACCATTGCCTATTGTAGAGCGCGCCTGTCCTTCCAGTGCTGAACGAAAACCAATGATTTTGGACCCTGTTTTCATGCGAAATGGCTAAAATAAATCATTCACTTTCGTTACACTCAAACAGTGTCTCCTTTCATATGCTGAACTGGTCGCATTGTGTATTTTGCCTAAAACATGATTTTGGACAATGTTCATGGACCTCAGTTTAAAACGTACTTGCAGACTTGAAAAACCCTTGCCAATTGTAGGGCGCGCGCCTGTACTTCAATTGCTGAACGAAAAACCAATGATTTTGGACCCTGTTTTCATGCAAAATGGCTAAAAGAAATGTTTCACGTTTGTTATACTCAAACAGTGTCTCCTGTCATATGCTGAACTGGTCGCATTGTGATTTTGCCTAAAACATGATTTTGGACAATGTTCATGGAACTCAGTTTAAAACGTACTTGCAGACTTGAAAACCCTTGCCTATTGTAGGGCGCGCCTGTACTTCCAGTGCTGAACGAAAACCAATGATTTTGGACCCTGTTTTCATGCAAAATGGCTAAAAGAAATGTTTCACGTTTGTTATACTCAAACAGTGTCTCCTGTCATATGCTGAACTGGTCGCATTGTGGATTTGGCCTAAAACATGATTTTGGACAATGTTCATGGAACTCAGCTTAAAACATAATTGCAGACTTGAAAACCCTTGCCTATTGTAGAGCGCGCCTGTCCTTCCAGTGCTGAACGAAAACCAATGATTTTGGACCCTGTTTTCATGCGAAATGGTTAAATAAATGTTTCACATTTGTTACACTCAAACAGTGTCTCCTGTCATATGCTGAACTAGTCGCATTGTGGATTTGGCCTAAAACATGATTTTGGACAATGTTCATGGAACTCAGCTTAAAACGTAATTGCAGACATGAAAACCATTGCCTATTGTAGAGCGTGCCTGTCCTTCCAGTGCTGAACGAAAACCAATGATTTTGGACCCTGTTTTCATACGAAATGATTAAAAGAAATGTTTCACGTTTGTTACACTCAAACAGTGTCTCCTATCATATGCTGAACTGGTCGCATTGTGGATTTGGCCTAAAACATGATTTTGGACAATGTTCATGGAACTCAGCTTAAAACGTAATTGTAGACTTGAAAACCCTTGCCTATTGTAGAGCGCGCCTGTCCTTCCGGTGCTGAACGACAACCAATGATTTTGGACCCTGTTTTCATGCGAAATGGCTAAAAGAAATGTTTCACGTTTGTTACACTCAAACAGTGTCTCCTGTCATATGCCTATTGCAGAGCACGCCTGTCATTGTGGATTTGGCCTAAAACATGATTTTGGACAATGTTCATGGAACTCAGCTTAAAACGTAATTGCAGACTTGAAAACCCTTGCCTATTGTAGAGCGCGCCTGTCCTTCCAGTGCTGAACGAAAACCAATGATTTTGGACCCTGTTTTCATGCGAAATGGTTAAAAGAAATGTTTCACATTTGTTACACTCAAACAGTGTCTCCTGTCATATGCTGAACTAGTCGCATTGTGGATTTGGCCTAAAACATGATTTTGGACAATGTTCATGGAACTCAGCTTAAAACGTAATTGCAGACTTGAAAACCCTTGCCTATTTGTAGAGCGCGCCTGTCCTTCCAGTGCTGAACAAAAACCAATGATTTTGGACCCTGTTTTCATGCGAAATGGTTAAATAAATGTTTCACATTTGTTACACTCAAACAGTGTCTCCTGTCATATGCTGAAATAGTTGCATTGTGGATTGGCCTAAAACATGATTTTGGACAATGTTCATGCAACTCAGCTTAAAAACGTAATTGCAGACTTGAAAACCCTTGCCTATTGTGTAGGCCTGTCCTTCCAGTGCTGAACGAAAACCAATGATTTGGACCCTGTTTTCATGCGAAATGGTTAAAAGAAATGTTTCACATTTGTTACACTCAAACAGTGTCTCCTGTCATATGCTGAACTAGTCGCATTGTGGATTTGGCCTAAAACATGATTTTGGACAATGTTCATGGAACTCAGCTTAAAACGTAATTGCAGACATGAAAACCATTGCCTATTGTAGAGCGCGCCTGTCCTTCCAGTGCTGAACGAAAACCTATGATTTTGGACCCTGTTTTCATGCGAAATGGTAAAAGAAATGTTTCACGTTTGTTACACTCAAACAGTGTCTCCTGTCATATGCTGAACTGGTCGCATTGTGGATTTAGCCTAAAACATGATTTTGGACAATGTTAATGGAACTCAGTTTAAACGTACTTGCAGACTTGAAAACCCTTGCCAATTGTAGGGCGCTCCTGTACTTCAAGTTCTGAACGAAAACCAATGATTTTGGACCCTGTTTTCATGCGAAATGGCTAAAATAAATATTTCACGTTCGTTACACTCAAACAGTGTCTCCTTTCATATGCTGAACTGGTCGCATTGTGGATTTTGCCTAAAACATGATTTTGGACAATGTTCATGGACCTCAGTTTAAAACGTACTTGCAGACTTGAAAACCCTTGCCAATTGTAGGCGCGCGCCCTGTACTTCAATTGCTGAACGAAAACCAATGATTTTGGACCCTGTTTTCATGCGAAATGGCTAAAATAAATCATTCACGTTTGTTACACTCAAACAGTGTCTCCTGTCATATGCTGAACTGGTCGCATTGTGATTTTGCCTAAAACATGATTTTGGACAATGTTCATGGAACTCAGCTTAAAACATAATTGCAGACTTGAAAACCCTTGCCTATTGTAGAGCGCGCCTGTTCTTCCAGTGCTGAATGAAAACCAATGATTTTGGACCCTGTTTTCATGCGAAATGGTTAAAAGAAATGTTTCACATTTGTTACACTCAAACAGTGTCTCCTGTCATATGCTAAACTAGTCGCATTGTGGATTTGGCCTAAAACATGATTTTGGACAATGTTCATGGAACTCAGCTTAAAACGTAATTGCAGACATGAAAACCATTGCCTATTGTAGAGCGCGCCTGTCCTTCCAGTGCTGAACGAAAACCAATGATTTTGGACCCTGTTTTCATGCGAAATGGCTAAAATAAATCATTCACTTTTGTTACACTCAAACAGTGTCTCCTTTCATATGCTGAACTGGTCGCATTGTGGTATTTTGCCTAAAACATGATTTTGGACAATGTTCATGGACCTCAGTTTAAAACGTACTTGCAGACTTGAAAACCCTTGCCAATTGTAGGGCGCGCCTGTACTTCAATTGCTGAACGAAAACCAATGATTTTGGACCCTGTTTTCATGCGAAATGGCTAAAAGAAATGTTTCACGTTTGTTACACTCAAACAGTGTCTCCTGTCATATGCTGAACTGGTCGCATTGTGATTTTGCCTAAAACATGATTTTGGACAATGTTCATGGAACTCAGTTTAAAACGTACTTGCAGACTTGAAAACCCTTGCCTATTGTAGGGCGCGCCTGTACTTCCAGTGCTGAACGAAAACCAATGATTTTGGACCCTGTTTTCATGCGAAATGGCTAAAATAAATAATTCACGTTCGTTACACTCAAACAGTGTCTCCTGTCATATGCTGAACTGGTCGCATTGTGATTTTGCCTAAAACATGATTTTGGACAATGTTCATGGAACTCAGTTTAAAACGTACTTGCAGACTTGAAAACCCTTGCCTATTGTAGGGCGCGCCTGTACTTCCAGTGCTGAACGAAAACCAATGATTTTGGACCCTGTTTTCATGCAAAATGGCTAAAAGAAATGTTTCACGTTTGTTATACTCAAACAGTGTCTCCTGTCATATGCTGAACTGGTCGCATTGTTGATTTGGCCTAAAACATGATTTTGGACAATGTTCATGGACCTCAGTTTAAAACGTACTTGCAGACTTGAAAACCCTTGCCAATTGTAGGGCGCGCCTGTACTTCAATTGCTGAACGAAAACCAATGATTTTGGACCCTGTTTTCATGCGAAATGGCTAAAATAAATCATTCACGTTCGTTACACTCAAACAGTGTCTCCTTTCATATGCTGAACTGGTCGCATTGTGGATTTTGCCTAAAACATGATTTTGGACAATGTTCATGGACCTCAGTTTAAAACGTACTTGCAGACTTGAAAACCCTTGCCAATTGTAGGGCGCTCCTGTACTTCAATTGCTGAACGAAAACAAATGATTTTGGACCCTGTTTTCATGCGAAATGGCTAAAATAAATCATTCACGTTCGTTACACTCAAACAGTGTCTCCTGTCATATGCTGAACTGGTCGCATTGTGGATTTTGCCTAAAACATGATTTTGGACAATGTTCATGGAACTCAGTTTAAAACGTACTTGCAGACTTGAAAACCCTTGCCTATTGTAGGGCGCGCCTGTACTTCCAGTGCTGAACGAAAACCAATGATTTTGGACCCTGTTTTCATGCAAAATGGCTAAAAGAAATGTTTCACGTTTGTTATACTCAAACAGTGTCTCCTGTCATATGCTGAACTGGTCGCATTGAGAATTTGGCCTAAAACATGATTTTGGACAATGTTCATGGAACTCAGCTTAAAACATAATTGCAGACTTGAAAACCCTTGCCTATTGTAGAGCGCGCCTGTCCTTCCAGTGCTGAACGAAAACCAATGATTTTGGGACCTGTTTTCATGCGAAATGGTTAAATAAATGTTTCACATTTGTTACACTCAAACAGTGTCTCCTGTCATATGCTGAACTAGTCGCATTGTGGATTTGGCCTAAAACATGATTTTGGACAATGTTCATGGAACTCAGCTTAAAACGTAATTGCAGACATGAAAACCATTGCCTATTGTAGAGCGTGCCTGTCCTTCCAGTGCTGAACGAAAACCAATGATTTTGGACCCTGTTTTCATACGAAATGATTAAAAGAAATGTTTCACGTTTGTTACACTCAAACAGTGTCTCCTATCATATGCTGAACTGGTCGCATTGTGGATTTGGCCTATAACATGATTTTGGACAATGTTCATGGAACTCAGCTTAAAACGTAATTGTAGACTTGAAAACCCTTGCCTATTGTAGAGCGCGCCTGTCCTTCCGGTGCTGAACGACAACCAATGATTTTGGACCCTGTTTTCATGCGAAATGGCTAAAAGAAATGTTTCACGTTTGTTACACTCAAACAGTGTCTCCTGTCATATGCCTATTGCAGAGCACGCCTGTCATTGTGGATTTGGCCTAAAACATGATTTTGGACAATGTTCATGGAACTCAGCTTAAAACGTAATTGCAGACTTGAAAACCCTTGCCTATTGTAGAGCGCGCCTGTCCTTCCAGTGCTGAACGAAAACCAATGATTTTGGACCCTGTTTTCATGCGAAATGGTTAAAAGAAATGTTTCACATTTGTTACACTCAAACAGTGTCTCCTGTCATATGCTGAACTAGTCGCATTGTGGATTTGGCCTAAAACATGATTTTGGACAATGTTCATGGAACTCAGCTTAAAACGTAATTGCAGACTTGAAAACCCTTGCCTATTGTAGAGCGCGCCTGTCCTTCCAGTGCTGAACAAAAACCAATGATTTTGGACCCTGTTTTCATGCGAAATGGTTAAATAAATGTTTCACATTTGTTACACTCAAACAGTGTCTCCTGTCATATGCTGAAATAGTTGCATTGTGGATTGGCCTAAAACATGATTTTGGACAATGTTCATGCAACTCAGCTTAAAACGTAATTGCAGACTTGAAAACCCTTGCCTATTGTAGGCCTGTCCTTCCAGTGCTGAACGAAAACCAATGATTGGACCCTGTTTTCATGCGAAATGGTTAAAAGAAATGTTTCACATTTGTTACACTCAAACAGTGTCTCCTGTCATATGCTGAACTAGTCGCATTGTGGATTTGGCCTAAAACATGATTTTGGACAATGTTCATGGAACTCAGCTTAAAACGTAATTGCAGACATGAAAACCATTGCCTATTGTAGAGCGCGCCTGTCCTTCCAGTGCTGAACGAAAACCTATGATTTTGGACCCTGTTTTCATGCGAAATGGTAAAAGAAATGTTTCACGTTTGTTACACTCAAACAGTGTCTCCTGTCATATGCTGAACTGGTCGCATTGTGGATTTAGCCTAAAACATGATTTTGGACAATGTTAATGGAACTCAGTTTAAACGTACTTGCAGACTTGAAAACCCTTGCCAATTGTAGGGCGCTCCTGTACTTCAAGTTCTGAACGAAAACCAATGATTTTGGACCCTGTTTTCATGCGAAATGGCTAAAATAAATATTTCACGTTCGTTACACTCAAACAGTGTCTCCTTTCATATGCTGAACTGGTCGCATTGTGGATTTTGCCTAAAACATGATTTTGGACAATGTTCATGGACCTCAGTTTAAAACGTACTTGCAGACTTGAAAACCCTTGCCTATTGTAGGGCGCGCCTGTACTTCAATTGCTGAACGAAAACCAATGATTTTGGACCCTGTTTTCATGCGAAATGGCTAAAATAAATCATTCACGTTTGTTACACTCAAACAGTGTCTCCTGTCATATGCTGAACTGGTCGCATTGTGATTTTGCCTAAAACATGATTTTGGACAATGTTCATGGAACTCAGTTTAAAACGTACTTGCAGACTTGAAAACCCTTGCCTATTGTAGGGCGCGCCTGTACTTCCAGTGCTGAACGAAAACCAATGATTTTGGACCCTGTTTTCATGCAAAATGGCTAAAAGAAATGTTTCACGTTTGTTATACTCAAACAGTGTCTCCTGTCATATGCTGAACTGGTCGCATTGTGGATTTGGCCTAAAACATGATTTTGGACAATGTTCATGGAACTCAGCTTAAAACGTAATTGCAGACTTGAAAACCCTTGCCTATTGTAGAGCGCGCCTGTTCTTCCAGTGCTGAATGAAAACCAATGATTTTGGACCCTGTTTTCATGCGAAATGGTTAAAAGAAATGTTTCACATTTGTTACACTCAAACAGTGTCTCCTGTCATATGCTGAACTAGTCGCATTGTGGATTTGGCCTAAAACATGATTTTGGACAATGTTCATGGAACTCAGCTTAAAACGTAATTGCAGACATGAAAACCATTGCCTATTGTAGAGCGCGCCTGTCCTTCCAGTGCTGAACGAAAACCAATGATTTTGGACCCTGTTTTCATACGAAATGGTTAAAATAAATGTTTCACGTTTGTTACACTCAAACAGTGTCTCCTATCATATGCTGAACTGGTCGCATTGTGGATTTTGCCTAAAACATGATTTTGGACAATGTTCATGGACCTCAGTTTAAAACATACTTGCAGACTTGAAAACCCTTGCCAATTGTAGGGCGCGCCTGTACTTCAATTGCTGAACGAAAACCAATGATTTTGGACCCTGTTTTCATGCGAATGGCTAAAATAAATAATTCACGTTCGTTACACTCAAACAGTGTCTCCTGTCATATGCTGAACTGGTCGCATTGTGGATTTTGCCTAAAACATGATTTTGGACAATGTTCATGGAACTCAGTTTAAAACGTACTTGCAGACTTGAAAACCCTTGCCTATTGTAGGGCGCGCCTGTACTTCCAGTGCTGAACGAAAACCAATGATTTTGGACCCTGTTTTCATGCAAAATGGCTAAAAGAAATGTTTCACGTTTGTTACACTCAAACAGTGTCTCCTGTCATATGCTGAACTGGTCGCATTGTGGATTTGGCCTAAAACATGATTTTGGACAATGTTCATGGACCTCAGTTTAAAACGTACTTGCAGACTTGAAAACCCTTGACAATTGTAGGGCGCGCCTGTACTTCAATTGCTGAACGAAAACCAATGATTTTGGACCCTGTTTTCATGCGAAATGGCTAAAATAAATCATTTCACGTTCGTTACACTCAAACAGTGTCTCCTTTCATATGCTGAACTGGTCGCATTGTGGATTTTGCCTAAAACATGATTTTGGACAATGTTCATGGACCTCAGTTTAAAACGTACTTGCAGACTTGAAAACCCTTGCCAATTGTAGGGCGCGCCTGTACTTCAATTGCTGAACGAAAACAAATGATTTTGGACCCTGTTTTCATGCGAAATGGCTAAAATAAATCATTCACGTTCGTTACACTCAAACAGTGTCTCCTGTCATATGCTGAACTGGTCGCATTGTGATTTTGCCTAAAACATGATTTTGGACAATGTTCATGGAACTCAGTTTTAAAACGTACTTGCAGACTTGAAAACCCTTGCCTATTGTAGAGGCGCGCCTGTCTGTTACTTCCAGTGCTGAATGAAAACCAATGATTTTGGACCCTGTTTTCATGCAAAATGGCTAAAATAAATGTTTCACGTTTGTTACACTCAAACAGTGTCTCCTGTCATATGCTGAACTGGTCGCATTGTGGATTTGGCCTAAAACATGATTTTGGACAATGTTCATGGAACTCAGCTTAAAACATAATTGCAGACTTGAAAACCCTTGCCTATTGTAGAGCGCGCCTGTCCTTCCAGTGCTGAACGAAAACCAATGATTTTGGACCCTGTTTTCATGCGAAATGGTTAAATAAATGTTTCACATTTGTTACACTCAAACAGTGTCTCCTGTCATATGCTGAACTGGTCGCATTGTGGATTTGGCCTATAACAAGATTTTGGACAATGTTCATGGAACTCAGCTTAAAACGTAATTGTAGACTTGAAAACCCTTGCCTATTGTAGAGCGCGCCTGTCCTTCCGGTGCTGAACGACAACCAATGATTTTGGACCCTGTTTTCATGCGAAATGGCTAAAAGAAATGTTTCACGTTTGTTACACTCAAACAGTGTCTCCTGTCATATGCCTATTGCAGAGCGCGCCTGTCATTGTGGATTTGGCCTAAAACATGATTTTGGACAATGTTCATGGAACTCAGCTTAAAACGTAATTGCAGACTTGAAAACCCTGCCCTATTGTAGGCCTGTCCTTCCAGTGCTGAACGAAAACCAATGATTGGACCCTGTTTTCATGCGAAATGGTTAAAAGAAATGTTTCACATTTGTTACACTCAAACAGTGTCTCCTGTCATATGCTGAACTAGTCGCATTGTGGATTTGGCCTAAAACATGATTTTGGACAATGTTCATGGAACTCAGCTTAAAACGTAATTGCAGACATGAAAACCATTGCCTATTGTAGAGCGCGCCTGTCCTTCCAGTGCTGAACGAAAACCATATGATTTTGGACCCTGTTTTCATGCGAAATGGCTAAAAGAAATGTTTCACGTTTGTTACACTCAAACAGTGTCTCCTGTCATATGCTGAACTGGTCGCATTGTGGATTTAGCCTAAAACATGATTTTGGACAATGTTCATGGAACTCAGTTTAAACGTACTTGCAGACTTGAAACCCTTGCCAATTGTAGGCGCTCCTGTACTTCAAGTTCTGAACGAAAACCAATGATTTTGGACCCTGTTTTCATGCGAAATGGCTAAAATAAAATGTTTCAAGTTCGTTACACTCAAACAGTGTCTCCTTTCATATGCTGAACTGGTCGCATTGTGGATTTTGCCTAAAACATGATTTTGGACAATGTTCATGGACCTCAGTTTAAAACGTACTTGCAGACTTGAAAACCCTTGCCAATTGTAGGGCGCGCCTGTACTTCAATTGCTGAACGAAAACCAATGATTTTGGACCCTGTTTTCATGCGAAATGGCTAAAAAATAAATCATTCACGTTTGTTACACTCAAACAGTGTCTCCTGTCATATGCTGAACTGGTCGCATTGTGATTTTGCCTAAAACATGATTTTGGACAATGTTCATGGAACTCAGTTTAAAACGTACTTGCAGACTTGAAAACCCTTGCCTATTGTAGAGCGCGCCTGTACTTCCAGTGCTGAACGAAAACCAATGATTTTGGACCCTGTTTTCATGCAAAATGGCTAAAAGAAATGTTTCACGTTTGTTATACTCAAACAGTGTCTCCTGTCATATGCTGAACTGGTCGCATTGTGGATTTGGCCTAAAACATGATTTTGGACAATGTTCATGGAACTCAGCTTAAAACATAATTGCAGACTTGAAAACCCTTGCCTATTGTAGAGCGCGCCTGTTCTTCCAGTGCTGAATGAAAACCAATGATTTTGGACCCTGTTTTCATGCGAAATGGTTAAAAGAAATGTTTCACATTTGTTACACTCAAACAGTGTCTCCTGTCATATGCTGAACTAGTCGCATTGTGGATTTGGCCTAAAACATGATTTTGGACAATGTTCATGGAACTCAGCTTAAAACGTAATTGCAGACATGAAAACCATTGCCTATTGTAGAGCGCGCCTGTCCTTCCAGTGCTGAACGAAAACCAATGATTTTGGACCCTGTTTTCATACGAAATGGTTAAAATAAATGTTTCACGTTTGTTACACTCAAACAGTGTCTCCTATCATATGCTGAACTGGTCGCATTGTGGATTTTGCCTAAAACATGATTTTGGACAATGTTCATGGACCTCAGTTTAAAACATACTTGCAGACTTGAAAACCCTTGCCAATTGTAGGGCGCGCCTGTACTTCAATTGCTGAACGAAAACCAATGATTTTGGACCCTGTTTTCATGCGAAATGGCTAAAATAAATAATTCACGTTCGTTACACTCAAACAGTGTCTCCTGTCATATGCTGAACTGGTCGCATTGTGATTTTGCCTAAAACATGATTTTGGACAATGTTCATGGAAACTCAGTTTAAAACGTACTTGCAGACTTGAAAACCCTTGCCTATTGTAGCGCGCCTGTACTTCCAGTGCTGAACGAAAACCAATGATTTTGGACCCTGTTTTCATGCAAAATGGCTAAAAGAAATGTTTCACGTTTGTTATACTCAAACAGTGTCTCCTGTCATATGCTGAACTGGTCGCATTGTGGATTTGGCCTAAAACATGATTTTGGACAATGTTCATGGACCTCAGTTTAAAACGTACTTGCAGACTTGAAAACCCTTGCCAATTGTAGGGCGCGCCTGTACTTCAATTGCTGAACGAAAACCAATGATTTTGGACCCTGTTTTCATGCGAAATGGCTAAAATAAATCATTCACGTTCGTTACACTCAAACAGTGTCTCCTTTCATATGCTGAACTGGTCGCATTGTGGATTTTGCCTAAAACATGATTTTGGACAATGTTCATGGACCTCAGCTTTAAAAACGTACTTGCAGACTTGAAAACCCTTGCCAATTGTAGGCGCGCGCCTGTACTTCAATTGCTGAACGAAAACAAATGATTTTGGACCCTGTTTTCATGCGAAATGGCTAAAATAAATCATTCACGTTCGTTACACTCAAACAGTGTCTCCTGTCATATGCTGAACTGGTCGCATTGTGGATTTTGCCTAAAACATGATTTTGGACAATGTTCATGGAACTCAGCTTTAAAACGTACTTGCAGACTTGAAAACCCTTGCCTATTGTAGGGCGCGCCTGTACTTCCAGTGCTGAACGAAAACCAATGATTTTGGACCCTGTTTTTCATGCGAAATGGTTAAATAAATGTTTCACGTTTGTTACACTCAAACAGTGTCTCCTGTCATATGCTGAACTGGTCGCATTGTGGATTTGGCCTAAAACTTGATTTTGGATAATGTTCATGGAACTCAGCTTAAAACGTAATTGTAGACTTGAAAACCCTTGCCTATTGTAGAGCGCGCCTGTCCCTTCCAGTGCTGAACGAAAACCAATGATTTTGGACCCTGTTTTCATGCGAAATGGTTAAAAGAAATGTTTCACATTTGTTACACTCAAACAGTGTCTCCTGTCATATGCTGAAGCGCGCCTGTCGCATTGTGGATTTGGCCTAAAACATGATTTTGGACAATGTTCATGGAACTCAGCTTAAAACGTAATTGCAGACATGAAAACCCTTGCCTATTGTAGAGCGCGCCTGTCCTTCCAGTGCTGAACGAAAACCAATGATTGGACCCTGTTTTCATGCGAAATGGGTTAAAAGAAATGTTTCACATTGTTTACACTCAAACAGTGTCTCCTGTCATATGCTGAACTAGTCGCATTGTGGATTTGGCCTAAAACATGATTTTGGACAATGTTCATGGAACTCAGCTTAAAACGTAATTGCAGACTTGAAAACCCTTGCCTATTGTAGAGCGCGCCTGTCCTTCCAGTGCTGAACGAAAACCAATGATTGGACCCTGTTTTCATGCGAAATGGTTAAAAGAAATGTTTCACATTTGTTACACTCAAACAGTGTCTCCTGTCATATGCTGAACTAGGTCGCATTGTGGATTTTGGCCTAAAACATGATTTTGGACAATGTTCATGGAACTCAGCTTAAAACGTAATTGCAGACTTGAAAACCCTTGCCTATTGTAGAGGGCGCGCCTGTCCTTCCAGTGCTGAACGAAAAACCAATGATTTTGGACCCTGTTTTCATGCGAAATGGTTAAAATAAAATGTTTCAAGTTTGTTACACTCAAACAGTGTCTCCTGTCATATGCTGAACTGGTCGCATTGTGGATTTTGCCTAAAACATGATTTTGGACAATGTTCATGGAACTCAGCTTAAAACGTACTTGCAGACTTGAAAACCCTTGCCTATTGTAGAGCGCGCCCTGTCCTCCAGTGCTGAACGAAAACCAATGATTTTGGACCCTGTTTCATGCGAAATGGCTAAAATAAAAATGTTTCACGTTTGTTACACTCAAAAAGTGTCTCTCCTGTCATATGCTGAACTGGTCGCATTGTGATTTGGCCTAAAACATGATTTTGGACAATGTTCATGGAACTCAGCTTAAAAAACGTAATTGCAGACTTGAAAACCCTTGCCTATTGTAGGAGCGCGCCTGCCTTCCAGTGCTGAACGAAAACCAATGATTTTGGACCCTGTTTTCATGCGAAATGGCTAAAAGAAATGTTTCACGTTTGTTACACTCAAACAGTGTCTCCTGTCATATGCTGAACTGGTCGCATTGTGGATTTGGCATAAAACATGATTTTGGACAATGTTCATGGAACTCAGCTTAAAACGTAATTGCAGACTTGAAAACCCTTGCCTATTGTAGAGCGCGGCCTGTTCTTCCAGTGCTGAACGAAAACCAATGATTTTGGAACCTGTTTTCATGCGAAATGGTTAAAAGAAATGTTTCACGTTTGTTACACTCAAACAGTGTCTACTGTCATATGCTGAACTGGTCGCATTTTGGATTTGGCCTAAAAACATGATTTTGGACAATGTTCATGGAACTCAGCTTAAAACGTAATTGCAGACTTGAAAACCCTTGCCTATTGTAGAGCGCGCCCTGTCCTTCCAGTGCTGAACGAAAACCAATGATTTTGGACCCTGTTTTCATGCGAAATGGTTAAAAGAAATGTTTCACATTTGTTACACTCAAACAGTGTCTCCTGTCATATGCTGAACTAGTCGCATTGTGGATTTTGCCTAAAACATGATTTTGGACAATGTTCATGGAACTCAGCTTAAAACGTAATTGCAGACTTGAAAACCCTTGCCTATTGTAGAGCGCGCCTGTCCTTCCAGTGCTGAACGAAAACCAATGATTTTGGACCCTGTTTTCATGCGAAATGGTTAAAAGAAATGTTTCACATTTGTTACACTCAAACAGTGTCTCCTGTCATATGCTGAACTGGTCGCATTGTGATTTGGCCTAAAACATGATTTTGGACAATGTTCATGGAACTCAGCTTAAAACGTAATTGCAGACTTGAAAACCCTTGCCTATTGTAGAGCGCGCCTGTCCTTCCAGTGCTGAACGAAAACCAATGATTTTGGACCTGTTTTCATGCGAAATGGTTAAAAGAAATGTTTCACGTTTGTTACACTCAAACAGTGTCTCCTGTCATATGCTGAAATAGGTCGCATTGTGGATTTGGCCTAAAACATGATTTTGGACAATGTTCATGGAACTCAGCTTTAAAACGTAATTGCAGACTTGAAAACCCTTGCCTATTGTAGAGGCGCGCCTGTCCTTCCAGTGCTGAACGAAAACCAATGATTTTGGACCCTGTTTTCATGCGAAATGGGTAAAAGAAATGTTTCACGTTGTTACACTCAAACAGTGTCTCCTGTCATATGCTGAACTGGTCGCATTGTGGATTTTGCCTAAAACATGATTTTGGACAATGTTCATGGAACTCAGTTTAAAACGTACTTGCAGACTTGAAAAACCCTTGCCTATTGTAGAGCGCGCCCTGTCCTTCCAGTGCTGAACGAAAACCAATGATTTTGGACCCTGTTTTCATGCGAAATGGCTAAAAGAAATGTTTCACGTTCGTTTACACTCAAACAGTGTCTCCTGTCATATGCTGAACTGGTCGCATTGTGGATTTGGCCTAAAACATGATTTGGACAATGTTCATGGAACTCAGTTTAAAACGTATTGCAGACTTGAAAACCCTTGCCTATTGTAGAGCGCGCCTGTACCTTCCAGTGCTGAACGAAAACCAATGATTTTGGACCCTGTTTTCATGCGAAATGGTTAAAAGAAATGTTTTTTTCAAGTTTGTTACACTCAAACAGTGTCTCCTGTCATATGCTGAACTGGTTGCATTGTGATTTGGCCTAAAAACATGATTTTGGACAATGTTCATGGAACTCAGCTTAAAACATAATTGCAGACTTGAAAACCCTTGCCTATTAGAGCGCGCCTGTCCTTTCCAGTGCTGAACGAAAACCAATGATTTTGGACCCTGTTTTCATGCGAAATGGTTAAAATAAAATGTTTCACGTTTGTTACACTCAAACAGTGTCTCCTGTCATATGCTGAACTGGTCGCATTGTGGATTTTGCCTAAAACATGATTTTGGACAATGTTCATGGAACTCAGCTTAAAACGTACTTGCAGACTTGAAAACCCTTGCCTATTGTAGATCGCGCCTGTCCTTCCAGTGCTGAACGAAAACCAATGATTTTGGAACCTGTTTTCATGCGAAATGGTTAAAAGAAATGTTTCACGTTTGTTACACTCAAACAGTGTCTACTGTCATATGCTGAACTGGTCGCATTGTGGATTTGGCCTAAAACATGATTTTGGACAATGTTCATGGAACTCAGCTTAAAACGTAATTGCAGACTTGAAAACCCTTGCCTATTGTAGAGCGCGCCTGTCCTTCCAGTGCTGAACGAAAACCAATGATTTTGGACCCTGTTTTCATGCGAAATGGTTTAAAAGAAATGTTTCACATTTGTTACACTCAAACAGTGTCTCCTGTCATATGCTGAACTAGTCGCATTGTGGATTTGGCCTAAAAACATGATTTTGGACAATGTTCATGGAACTCAGCTTTAAAACGTAATTGCAGACTGAAAACCCTTGCCTATTGTAGAGCGCGCCTGTCCTTCCAGTGCTGAACGAAAACCAATGATTGGACCCTGTTTTCATGCGAAATGGTTAAAAGAAATGTTTCACATTTGTTACACTCAAACAGTGTCTCCTGTCATATGCTGAAATAGTCGCATTGTGGATTTGGCCTAAAACATGATTTTGGACAATGTTCATGGAACTCAGCTTAAAACGTAATTGCAGACTTGAAAACCCTTGCCTATTGTAGGCGCGCCTGTCCTTCCAGTGCTGAACGAAAACCAATGATTTTGGACCCTGTTTTCATGCGAAATGGTTAAAAGAAATGTTTCACATTTGTTACACTCAAACAGTGTCTCCTGTCATATGCTGAACTGGTCGCATTGTGATTTTTTGGCCTAAAACATGATTTTGGACAATGTTCATGGAACTCAGCTTAAAACGTAATTGCAGACTTGAAAACCCTTGCCTATATGTAGAGCGCGCGCCTGTCCTTCCAGTGCTGAACGAAAACCAATGATTTTGGACCCTGTTTTCATGCGAAATGGTTAAAAATAAATGTTTCAAGTTTGTTACACTCAAACAGTGTCTCCTGTCATATGCTGAACTAGCTGCATTGTGGATTTGGCCTAAAACATGATTTTGGACAATGTTCATGGAACTCAGCTTAAAACGTAATTGCAGACTTGAAAACCCTTGCCTATTGTAGAGCGCGCCTGTCCTTCCAGTGCTGAACGAAAACCAATGATTTTGGACCCTGTTTTCATGCGAAATGGTTAAAATAAATGTTTCACGTTTGTTACACTCAAACAGTGTCTCCTGTCATATGCTGAATAGTCGCATTGTGGATTTGGCCTAAAACATGATTTTGGACAATGTTCATGGAACTCAGCTTAAAACGTAATTGCAGACTTGAAAACCCTTGCCTATTGTAGAGCGCGCCTGTCCTTCCAGTGCTGAACGAAAACCAATGATTTTGGACCCTGTTTTCATGCGAAATGGTTAAAAGAAATGTTTCACGTTTGTTACACTCAAACAGTGTCTCCTGTCATATGCTGAACTGGTCGCATTGTGGATTTGGCCTAAAACATGATTTTGGACAATGTTCATGGAACTCAGCTTAAAACGTAATTGCAGACTTGAAAACCCTTGCCTATTGCCTGTCCTTTTAGAGCGCGCCTGTCCTTCCACTGAACGAAAACCAATGATTTGGACCCTGTTTTCATGCGAAATGGTTAAAAGAAATGTTTCACATTTGTTACACTCAAACAGTGTCTCCTGTCATATGCTGAACTAGTCGCATTGTGGATTTGCCCTAAAACATGATTTTGGACAATGTTCATGGAACTCAGCTTAAAACGTAATTGCAGACTTGAAAACCCTTGCCTATTGTAGAGCGCGCCTGTCCTTCCAGTGCTGAACAAAAACCAATGATTTTGGACCCTGTTTTCATGCGAAATGGTTAAATAAATGTTTCACATTTGTTACACTCAAACAGTGTCTCCTGTCATATGCTGAAATAGTTGCATTGTGGATTGGCCTAAAACATGATTTTGGACAATGTTCATGCAACTCAGCTTAAAACGTAATTGCAGACTTGAAAACCCTTGCCTATTGTAGGCCTGTCCTTCCAGTGCTGAACGAAAAACCAATGATTTTGGACCCTGTTTTCATGGAAAATGGTTTAAAAGAAATGTTTCACATTTGTTACACTCAAACAGTGTCTCCTGTCATATGCTGAAATGGTCGCATTGTGGATTTTGCCTAAAACATGATTTTGGACAATGTTCATGGAACTCAGCTTAAAACGTAATTGCAGACATGAAAACCATTGCCTATTGTAGAGCGCGCCTGTCCTTCCAGTGCTGAACGAAAACCAATGATTTTGGACCCTGTTTTTCATGCGAAATGGTTAAAAGAAATGTTTTCGTTTGTTACACTCAAACAGTGTCTCCCTGTCATATGCTGAACTGGTCGCATTGTGGATTTGGCCTAAAACATGATTTTGGACAATGTTCATGGAACTCAGCTTAAAACGTAATTGCAGACTTGAAAACCCTTGCCTATTGTAGAGCGCGCCTGTCCTTCAGTGCTGAACGAAAAACCAATGATTTTGGACCCTGTTTTCATGCGAAATGGCTAAAAGAAATGTTTCAAGTTTGTTACACTCAAAAACAGTGTCTCCTGTCATATGCTGAACTAGTTGCATTGTGGATTTGGCCTAAAACATGATTTTGGACAATGTTCATGGAACTCAGCTTTTAAAACGTAATTGCAGACTTGAAAACCCTTGCCTATTGTAGAGCGCGCCTGTCCTTCCAGTGCTGAACGAAAAACCAATGATTTTGGACCCTGTTTTCATGCGAAATGGTTAAAATAAATGTTTCACGTTTGTTACACTCAAACAGTGTCTCCTGTCATAAAGTCGCATTGTGGATTTGGCCTAAAACATGATTTTGGACAATGTTCATGGAACTCAGCTTAAAAACGTAATTGCAGACTTGAAAACCCTTGCCTATTGTAGATCGCGCCTGTCCTTCCAGTGCTGAACGAAAACCAATGATTTTGGAACCTGTTTTCATGCGAAATGGTTAAAAGAAATGTTTCACGTTTGTTACACTCAAACAGTGTCTACTGTCATATGCTGAACTGGTCGCATTGTGGATTTGGCCTAAAACATGATTTTGGACAATGTTCATGGAACTCAGCTTAAAACGTAATTGCAGACCTTGAAAACCCTTGCCTATTGTAGAGCGCGCCTGTCCTTCCAGTGCTGAACGAAAACCAATGATTTTGGACCCTGTTTTCATGCGAAATAGTCGCATTGTTTAAAAGAAATGTTTCACATTTGTTACACTCAAACAGTGTCTCCTGTCATATGCTGAACTAGTCGCATTGTGGATTTGGCCTAAAACATGATTTGGACAATGTTCATGGAACTCAGCTTAAAACGTAATTGCAGACTTGAAAACCCTTGCCTATTGTAGAGCGCGCCTGTCCTTCCAGTGCTGAACGAAAACCACATGATTTGGACCCTGTTTTCATGCGAAATGGTTAAAAGAAATGTTTCACGTTTGTTACACTCAAACAGTGTCTCCTGTTCATATGCTGAAATAGTCGCATTGTGGATTTTGGCCTAAAACATGATTTTGTTGCTGTTCATGGAACTCAGCTTAAAACATTAATTGCAGACTTGAAAAACCCTTGCCTATTGTAGAGCGCGCCTGTCCTTCCAGTGCTGAACGAAAACCAATGATTTTGGACCCTGTTTTCATGCGAAATGGTTAAGAAATGTTTCACGTTTGTTACACTCAAACAGTGTCTCCTGTCATATGCTGAATGGTCGCATTGTGGATTTTGCCTAAAACATGATTTTGGACAATGTTCATGGAACTCAGCTTAAAACGTAATTGCAGACTTGAAAACCCTTGCCTATTGTAGAGCGCGCCTGTCCTTCCAGTGCTGAACGAAAAACCAATGATTTTGGACCCTGTTTTCATGCGAAATGGTTAAAAGAAATGTTTCACATTTGTTACACTCAAACAGTGTCCTCCTGTCATATGCTGAACTAGTCGCATTGTGGATTTGGCCTAAAACATGATTTTGGACAATGTTCATGGAACTCAGTTTTAAAACGTAATTGCAGACTTGAAAACCCTTGCCTATTGTAGAGCGCGCCTGTCCTTCCAGTGCTGAACGAAAACCAATGATTTTGGATCCTGTTTTCATGCGAAATGGCTAAAATAAATGTTTCAAGTTTGTTACACTCAAACAGTGTCTCCTGTCATATGCTGAACTGGTGGCATTGTGGATTTGGCCTAAAACATGATTTTGGACAATGTTCATCATGGAACTCAGCTTAAAACGTAATTGCAGACTTGAAAACCCTTGCCTATTGTAGAGCGCGCCTGTCCTTCCAGTGCTGAACGAAAACCAATGATTTTGGACCCTGTTTTCATGCGAAATGGTTAAAATAAATGTTTCACGTTTGTTACACTCAAACAGTGTCTCCTGTCATATGCTGAACTGGTCGCATTGTGGATTTGGCCTAAAACATGATTTTGGACAATGTTCATGGAACTCAGCTTAAAACGTAATTGCAGACTTGAAAACCCTTGCCTATTGTAGATCGCGCCTGTCCTTCCAGTGCTGAACAAAAACCAATGATTTTTGGAACCTGTTTTCATGCGAAATGGTTAAAAGAAATGTTTCACGTTTGTTACACTCAAACAGTGTCTACTGTCATATGCTGAACTGGTCGCATTGTGGATTTGGCCTAAAACATGATTTTGGACAATGTTCATGGAACTCAGCTTAAAACGTAATTGCAGACTTGAAAACCCTTGCCTATTGTAGAGCGCGCCTGTCCTTCCAGTGCTGAACGAAAACCAATGATTTTGGACCCTGTTTTCATGCGAAATGGTTAAAAGAAATGTTTCACATTTGTTACACTCAAACAGTGTCTCCTGTCATATGCTGAACTAGTCGCATTGTGGATTTGGCCTAAAACATGATTTTGGACAATGTTCATGGAACTCAGCTTAAAACGTAATTGCAGACTTGAAAACCCTTGCCTATTGTAGAGCGCGCCTGTCCTTCCAGTGCTGAACGAAAACCAATGATTGGACCCTGTTTTCATGCGAAATGGTTAAAAGAAATGTTTCACATTTGTTACACTCAAACAGTGTCTCCTGTCATATGCTGAAATAGTTGCATTGTGGATTGGCCTAAAACATGATTTTGGACAATGTTCATGCAACTCAGCTTAAAACGTAATTGCAGACTTGAAAACCCTTGCCTATTGTAGGCGCTGTCCTTCCAGTGCTGAACGAAAACCAATGATTTGGACCCTGTTTTCATGCGAAATGGTTAAAAGAAATGTTTCACATTTGTTACACTCAAACAGTGTCTCCTGTCATATGCTGAAATGGTCGCATTGTGGATTTTGCCTAAAACATGATTTTGGACAATGTTCATGGAACTCAGCTTAAAACGTAATTGCAGACATGAAAACCTTGCCTATTGTAGAGCGCGCCTGTGTCCTTCCAGTGCTGAACGAAAACCAATGATTTTGGACCCTGTTTTCATGCGAAATGGTTAAAAGAAATGTTTCACGTTGTTACACTCAAACAGTGTCTCCTGTCATATGCTGAACTAGTGCATGTGGATTTGGCCTAAAACATGATTTTGGACAATGTTCATGGAACTCAGCTTAAAAAACGTAATTGCAGACTTGAAAACCCTTGCCTATTGTAGAGCGCGCCTGTCCTTCCAGTGCTGAACGAAAACCAATGATTTTGGACCCTGTTTTCATGCGAAATGGTTAAATAAATGTTTCACATGTTGTTACACTCAAACAGTGTCTCCTGTCATATGCTGAAATAGTTGCATTGTGGATTTGGCCTAAAACATGATTTTGGACAATGTTCATGGAACTCAGCTTAAAACGTAATTGCAGACTTGAAAACCCTTGCCTATTGTAGAGCGCTGTCCTTCCAGTGCTGAACGAAAACCAATGATTTTGGACCCTGTTTTCATGCGAAATGGTTTAAAAGAAATGTTTCACATTTGTTACACTCAAACAGTGTCTCCTGTCATATGCTGAACTAGTCGCATTGTGGATTTGGCCTAAAACATGATTTTGGACAATGTTCATGGAACTCAGCTTTAAAACGTAATTGCAGACATGAAAACCCTTGCCTATTGTAGAGCGCGCCTGTCCTTCCAGTGCTGAACGAAAAACAATGATTTTGGACCCTGTTTTCATGCGAAATGGTTAAAAGAAATGTTTCACATTTGTTACACTCAAAACAGTCTCCTGTCATATGCTGAAATAGTCGCATTGTGGATTGGCCTAAAAAACATGATTTTGGACAATGTTCATGGAACTCAGCTTAAAACGTAATTGCAGACTTGAAAACCCTTGCCTATTGTAGAGCGCGCCTGTCCTTCCAGTGCTGAACGAAAACCAATGATTTTGGACCCTGTTTTCATGCGAAATGGTTAAAGAAATGTTTCAAAGTTTGTTACACTCAAACAGTGTCTCCTGTCATATGCTGAACTGGTCAGCATTGTGGATTTGGCCTAAAACATGATTTTGGACAATGTTCATGGAACTCAGTTTTAAAACGTACTTGCAGACTTGAAAACCCTTGCCATATGTAGGCGCGCATTGTCCCTTCCAGTGCTGAACGAAAACCAATGATTTTGGACCCCTGTTTTCATGCGAAATGGTTAAAAAAAATGTTTCACATTTGTTTACACTTTTTGTGTCTCCTGTCATATGCTGAAATGTTCGCATTGTGGATGGCCTAAAACATGATTTTGGACAATGTTCATGGGAACAGTTAAAACGTAATTGCAGACTTGAAAACCCTTGCCTATTCTAGGCGCGCCTGTCCTTCCAGTGCTGAACGAAAACAATGATTGGATCCTGGTTTTCATGCGAAAATGGTTTAAAAGAATGATTTTCCATTTGTTACCACTCAAACAGTGTCTTTGTCATATGCTGACAATGTCGCATTGGAACTAAACAGATTTTGGACAAACGAACTCAGCCTTAAAACGTAATTGCAGACTTGAAAACCCTTGCCTATTGTAGAGCGCGCCTGTCCTTCCAGTGCTGAACGAAAACAATGATTTTGGACCCTGTTTTCATGCGAAATGGTTAAAAAGAATGTTTCACAGTTTGTTACACTCAAACAGTGTCTCCTGTCATATGCTGAACTGGTTGCATTGTGGATTTGGCCTAAAACATGATTTTGGACAATGTTCATGGAACTCAGCTTAAAACGTACTTGCAGACTTGAAAACCTTGCCTATGTAGAGCGCGCCTGTCCTTCCAGTGCTGAACGAAAACCAATGATTTTGGACCCTGTTTTCATGCGAAATGGTTAAAATAAATGTTTCACAGTTTGTTACACTCAAACAGTGTCTCTGTCATATTGCTGAACTGGTCGCATTGTTGGATTTGCCTAAAACATGATTTTTGGACAATGTTCATGGAACTCAGCTTAAAAAGCGTAATTGCAGACTTGAAAACCCTTGCCTATTGTAGAGCGCGCTCTTTGTCCTTCCAGTGCTGAACGAAAAAACAATGATTTTGGACCCTGTTTTCATGCGAAATGGTTTAAAATAAAATGTTTCACATTTGTTACACTCAAACAGTGTCTCCTGTCATATGCTGAACTGGTCGCATTGTGGGATTTGGCCTAAACACAGGATTTTGGACAATGTCATGGAACTCAGCTTAAAACGTTAATGTAGACTTGAAAACCCTTGCCTATTGTATGTAGCGCGCCTGTCCTTCAGTGCTGAACGACAAAAAACCAATGATTTTGGACCCTGTTTTCATGCGATGTTGGTTTAAAATAAATGTTTCACATTTGTACACTCAAACAGTGTCTCCTGTCATATATGATGCTGACTAGTTGCATTGTGGATTGGCCTAAAACATGATTTTGGACAATGTTCATGGAACTCAGCTTAAACGTAATTGCAGACTTGAAAACCCTTGCCTATTGTGAGAGCGCGCCTGTCCTTCCAGTGCTGAACGAAAACCAAGATTTTGGACCTGTTTTCATGCGAAATGGTTAAATAAATGTTTCACATTTGTTACACTCAAACAGTGTCTCTGTCATATGCTGAAATGGTCGCATTGTGGATTTGGCCTAAACATGATTTGGACAATGTTCATGGAACTCAGCTCTTAAAACGTAATTGCAGACTGAAAAACCCTGCCTATTGTAGAGCGCGCCTGTCCTTCCAGTGCTGAACGAAAAACCAATGATTTTGGACCCTGTTTTCATGACTGAAATGAGAGTTAAAAGAAATGTTTCAATTTGTTACACTCAAACAGTGTCTTTCTGTCATATTGCTGAAATAGTCGCATTGTGGATTTTGCCTAAAACATGATTTTGGACAATGTTCAGGGAACTCAGCTTAAAACGTAATGACAGGACATTGAAAACCATTTGCCTATTGTAGGAGCGCGCATGTCCCTTCCAGTGCTGAAACGAAAACCCATGATGATTGAACCCCTGTTTTCATGCCGAAATGGTTAATAAAAGAAATGTTTCAGGGTGTACACCTCAAACAGTGTCTCTGTCATATGCTGAAACTGGGCGCATTGTGGATTGGCCTAAAACTTGTGATTTTGGATAATGTTCATGGAAACTCAGCTTTAAAACGTTAGTGTAGACTTTGAAACCCTTGCCTATTGTAAGCGCCCCTGTCCTTCCCCGTTGCTGAAACGAAAACCAAAGATTTTACCCTGTTTTCATGCGAAAAGGTTAAAAAAAATTTCACGTGTTAAACCCCTCAAACAGTTTGTCTTGTAATGGGGCCTTGTGGATTTGGGCCAAAACTTTATTTTGGAAATGTTCATGAAATCACTTAAAACTAATTGGATTTTAAAAACCCTTGCCTATTGTAGAGCGCCCCGTCCTTCCGGGGCTGAACGAAACCCAAATTTTGGCCCCCGTTTTCATGGAAATGGTAAAAGAAAAGTTTCAATTTGTTACACTCAAACGTGTCTCCCGTCATATGCTGAACTATTTCTTGTGGGTTGGCCTAAAACTGATTTTGGACAATGTCTGGAAATCAGCTTAAAAATAATTGCGACTTGAAAACCCTTGCTATTGAGAGCGCGCCCTCCTCC
>CM072251.1:3138311-3281829 GCA_036851935.1 Coregonus suidteri | reverse complement strand
CTGTTTTTCTTTCTTCTACAGACCTTTTCTACTTGACTTCTACTTATGACTCTTTTCTCCTGACTTCTACTACAGACCTGTTTCTCCTCAGACTGTTTCTACTCCTTCTACTACAGACCTGTTTCTACTCGCACCTGTTTCTCCCTACAACCCTGTTTCCTCCCTGGGACTTCTACTGAGTACCTTTTTTCTACTAGCCAGACCTGTTTCTGTCTACTGCTTCTCTCTAGACCGTTTCCTTCTTGACTTCTACTACAGACCTGTGTTTCCTGACCTTCTACTACGACCATTTTCTACTACAGACCTGTTTTCTAACTGAACTTCTACTACGAACTGTTTCTACTCTACAGACCTTTTTTCTACTGAACTGTTCTAACTACAGACCCTTTTCTACTACTGAACAGTTTTTACTGACTGTTATTATAGACTGTTTCTCCTGACTGCTACTAACGACCTTTGTACTCCTGACTTCTACGAAACAGACCTGTTATCTCTTCTACTATAGCACCTGTTTTCTCCTACAGATCTTCTACTACAGACACTGTTTCTCCTGACTTACTACTAAGACGCTGTGTTCTACTACAGACCTGTTTCCGTACTGACTTCTCACTATAGACTGTTTCTATCTACAGACCTGTGTTTACCTGACTTCTACTACAGACCTGTTTCCTACTGACTTCTAACTACAGACCTGTTTTCTACTACAGACCTGTTTTTTTCTTCTGACTTCTACTAAGCAGACCTGTTTCTCCTACAGACCTGTTTCTCCTGACTTCTACTACAGACCTGTATCTTGACTTCTACTACAGACTTTTCTACTACAGACCTGTTTTCTCCTGACTTCTACTACAGACCTGTTTTCTACTACAGACCTGTTTCTACTGACTTTCTACTGACTTTCTCTACAGACCTGTTTCTACTGACTTCTACTACAGACCTGTTTCTACTACAGACCTGTTTTCTACTGACTTCTACTACAGACCTGTTTCTCTACAGACCTGTTTCTACTGACTTCTACTACAGACCTGTTTCTACTTACAGACCTGTTTCTACTGACTTCTACTACAGACCTGTTTCTACTACTACAGACCTGTTTCTCCTGACTTCTACTACAGACCTGTTTCTACTACAGACCTGTTTCTCCTACAGACCTGTTTCTCCTGACTTCTACTACAGACCTGTTTCTACTACAGACCTGTTTCTCCTGACTTCTACTACAGACCTGTTTCTACTACAGACCTGTTTCTACTGACTTCTACTACAGACCTGTTTCTTCTACAGACCTGTCTTCTACAGACCTCTACAGACCTGTTTGTTTCTACTGACCTGTTCTACTACAGACCTGTTTCTACTACAGAGACCTGTTTTACTGACTTCTACTACAGACCTGTTTTTCTACAGACCTGTACAGACCTGTTTCTACTGACTTCTACTACAGACCTGTTTTCTACTACAGACCTGTTTCTACTGACTTCTACTACAGACCTGTTTCTACTTCTAGACAGTTTCTACTTTCTCCTGACCTGTTTACTACAGACCTGTTTCTACTACAGACCTGTTTCTACTGACTTCTACTACAGACCTGTTTCTAATACTTCTACTACAGACCTGTTTCTACTGACTTCTACTACAGACCTGTTTCTACTACAGACCTGTTTCTACTGACTTCTACTACAGACCTGTGTTTCTACTACTAGACCTGTGTTTCTACTGACTTCTACTACAGACCTGTTTCTCCTGACAGATTCTAGACCTGTTTCTACTGACTTTCTACTACAGACCTGTTACTACAGACCTGTTTCTACTGTTTCTACTACAGACCTGTTTCTACTACTTCTACTACAGACCTGTTTCTACTGACTTCTACTACAGACCTGTTTCTCCTACAGACCTGTTTCTCTACTACTACAGACCTGTTCTCTACTGACTTCTACTACAGACTGTTTTCTACAGACCTGTTTCTTGACTACTGACCTATCTCTACTACAGACCTGTTTCTACTGAGACTTCTACTACAGACCTGTTTCTACTGACTTCTACTACTACAGACCTGTTTCTACTACAGACCTGTTTTTTACTGACTTCTACTACAGACCTGTTTCTACTCTCTACAGACCTGTTTCTACTGACTTCTACTACAGAACCTGTTTCTACAGACCTGACTTACTACTATTATACAGACCTGTTTCTACTACAGACTTCTACTACTTCAGACCTGTTTCTCTCCTGACTTCTACTACAGACCTGTTTTACTGACTTCTACTACAGACCTGTTTCTACTACAGACCTGTTTCTACTGACTTTTACTACAGACCTGTTTCTACTACAGACCTGTTTCTCCTGACTACTACAGACCTGTTTCTACTACAGACCTGACTTCTACTACAGACCTGTTTCTACCTGACTTCTACTATAGACCTGTTTCTCCTGACTTCTACTACAGACCTGTTTCTCCTGACTTCTACTACAGACCTGTTTCTACTGACTTCTACTACAGACCTGTTTCTACTGACTTCTACTACAGACCTGTTTCTACTGACTTCTACTACAGACCTGTTTCTCCTACAGACCTGTTTCTACTGACTTCTACTACAGACCTGTTTCTACTACAGACCTGTTTCTACTGACTTCTACTACAGACCTGTTTCTACTACAGACCTGTTTCTACTGACTTCTACTACAGACCTGTTTCTCCTGACTTCTACTACAGACCTGTTTCTCCTGACTTCTACTACAGACCTGTTTCTCCTGACTTCTACTACCTGTTTCTCTACAGACCTGTTTCTACTGACTTTTCTACTACAGACCTGTTTCTCTACAGACCTGTTTCTACTGACTTCTACTACAGACCTGTTTTCTCTTCTATACAGACCTGTTTCTACTGACTTCTACTACAGACCTGTTTCTACTACAGACCTGTTTCTACTGACTTCTACTTTCTACTACAGACCTGTTTTTACTTCTACAGACCTGTTTTCTACTGACTTCTACTACAGACCTGTTTCTCCTGACTTCTACTACAGACCTGTTTCTGACTTCTACTACAGACCTGTTTCTACTGACTTACAGACTGTTTCTCCTGACTTCTACTACAGACCTGTTTCTACTACAGACCTGTTTCTACTGACTTCTACTACAGACCTGTTTTCTTCCTACTTCTACTACAGACCTGTTTTCTCCTGACTTCTACTACAGACCTGTTTCTACTGACTTCTACTACAGACCTGTTTCTCCTGACTTCTACTACAGACTTGTTTCTACTACAGACCTGTTTCTACTACAGACCTGTTTCTACTGACTTCTACTACAGACCTGTTTCTACTACAGACCTGTTTCTACTGACTTCTACTACAGACCTGTTTCTACTACAGACCTGTTTCTACTGACTTCTACTACAGACCTGTTTCTACTGACTTCTACTACAGACCTGTTTCTCCTACTACACAGACCTGTCTACTACTGACCTGTTTTCTACTACAGACCTGTTTTCTCAGACTGACTTCTACTACAGACCTGTTTCTACCTGACTTCTACTACAGACCTGTTTCTCCTACAGACCTGTTTTCTACTGACTTCTACTACAGACCTGTTTCTCCTACAGACCTGTTTCTTCTGACTTCTACTACAGACCTGTTTCTCCTACAGACCTGTTTCTCCTGACTTCTACTACAGACCTGTTTCTACTACAGACCTGTTTCTACTGACTTCTACTACAGACCTGTTTCTACTACAGACCTGTTTCTACTGACTTCTACTATAGACCTGTTTCTCCTGACTTCTACTACAGACCTGTTTCTCCTACAGACTGTTTCTACTGACTTCTACTACAGACCTGTTTTCTACTGACTTCTACTACAGACCTGTTTCTCCTGACCTGTTTCTACTGACTTCTACTGACTTCTACTACAGACCTGTTTCTGACTACTACTACAGACCTGTTTCTACTGACCTGTTTCTACTATACAGACCTGTTTTTCTGACTTTCTACTAGACCTGTTTCTCTACTGACTTCTACTAGACCTGTTTCTACTGACCTGTTTCTACTACAGACCTGTTTCTACTGACTTCTACTACAGACCTGTTTCTCCTACAGACCTGTTTCTCCTGACTTCTACTACAGACCTGTTTCTACTACTGACCTGTTTCTACAGACTGTTTTCTACTCTACTACAGACAGACCTGTTTCTACTACAGACCTGTTTCTACTACAGACCTGTTTCTAATACAGACCTGTTTCTACTACAGACCTGTTTCTACTACAGACCTGTTTTTCTACTGACTTTTCTACTACAGACCTGTTTTCTCCTGACTTCTACTACAGACCTGTTTTTACTACAGACCTGTTTTCTACTGACTTCTACTACAGACTGTTTCTACTACAGACTACTACTACTAGACCTGTTTCTACTGACTTCTACTACAGACCTGTTTCTCCTGACTTCTACTACAGACCTGTTTCTACTACAGACTACTGTTTCTACTACAGACCTGTTACTACAGACCTTTTTCTACTACAGACCTGTTTCTTCTGACTTCTACTACAGACCTGTTTCTACTACAGACCTGTTTCTACTGACTTCTACTACAGACCTGTTTCTCCTGACTTTCTACTACAGACCTGTTTCTCCTGACTTCTACTACAGACCTGTTTCTACTACAGACCTGTTTCTACTGACCTTCTTCTACTACACCTGTTTCTCTGACTACAGACCTGTTTCTCCTGACTTCTACTACAGACCTGTTTCTCTTCTACTACAGACTGTGTTTCTACTACAGACCTGTTTCTTCTACTACAGACTTCTACTACTGACTTCTACTACAGATTTAGACAGACCTGTTTCTACTACAGACCTGTTTCTACTGACTTCTACTACGACCCTGTTTCTTCTGACTTCTACTACAGACCTGTTTCTCCTGACTTCTACTACAGACCTGTTTCTACTGACTTCTACTACAGACCTGTTTCTAATATAGACTTCTACTACAGACCTGTTTCTACTGACTTCTACTACAGACCTGTTTTTACTACAGACCTGTTTCTACTGACTACTTCTTTCTACTACAGACTTGTTTCTTTTCTACTACAGACCTGTTTTCTACTGACTTCTACTACAGACCTGTTTCTACTACAGACCTGTTTCTACTGACTGACTTCTACTACAGACCTGTTTCTCTGACTTCTACTACAGACCTGTTTTTTACTGACTTCTACTACAGACCTGTTTCTACTACAGACCTGTTTCTACTGACTTCTACTACAGACCTGTTTCTCCTGACTTCTACTACAGACCTGTTTCTCCTGACTTTTACTACAGACCTGTTTCTACTGACTTCTACTACAGACCTGTTTCTACTACAGACCTGTTTCTTTACTGACTTCTACTACAGACCTGTTTCTCTGACTTCTACTACAGACCTGTTTCTACTGACTTCTACTACAGACCTGTTTCTTACTACAGACCTGTTTCTACTGACTTCTACTACAGACCTGTTTCTCCTACAGACCTGTTTTCTACTGACTTGTTACTACTGACTTTCTACTACAGACCTGTTTCTACTGACTTCTACTACAGACCTGTTTCTACTACAGACCTGTTTCTACTGACTTCTACTACAGACCTGTTTCTACTACAGACCTGTTTCTACTACAGACCTGTTTCTCCTGACTTCTACTACAGACCTGTTTCTCCTGACTTCTACTACAGACCTGACTTTACTACAGACCTGTTTCTACTACAGACCTGTTTCTCCTGACTTCTACTACAGACCTGTTTCTACTACAGACCTGTTTCTACTGACTTCTACTACAGACCTGTTTCTCTACAGACCTGTTTCTACTGACTTCTACTACAGACTGTTTCTACTACAGACCTGTTTCTACTGACTTCTACTATAGACCTGTTTCTCCTGACTTCTACTACAGACCTGTTTCTCCTGACTTCTACAGCAGACCTGTTTCTACTGACTTCTACTACAGACCTGTTTCTACTACAGACCTGTTTCTTCTGACTTCTACTACAGACTTCTACTGACAGACCTGTTTCTACTACAGACCTGTTTCTCCTGACTTCTACTACAGACCTGTTTCTACAGACAGACCTGTTTTCTACTGACCTTCTACTACAGACCTGTTTCTACTGACTTCTACTACAGACCTGTTTCTACTGACTTCTACTACAGACCTGTTTCTCCTGACTTCTACTACAGACCTGTTTCTCCTACAGACCTGTTTCTACTGACTTCTACTACAGACCTGTTTCTTCTACTACAGACCTGTTTCTACTGACTTCTACTACAGACCTGTTTCTCCTACAGACCTGTTTCTCCTGACTTCTACTACAGACCTGTTTCTACTACAGACCTGTTTCTACTGACTTCTACTACAGACCTGTTTCTACTACAGACCTGTTTCTACTGACTTCTACTACAGACCTGTTTCTCCTGACTTCTACTACAGACCTGTTTCTCCTACAGACCTGTTTCTACTGACTTCTACTACAGACCTGTTTCTACTACAGACCTGTTTCTCCTGACTTCTACTACAGACCTGTTTCTACTGACTTCTACTACAGACCTGTTTCTCCTACAGACCTGTTTCTACTGACTTCTACTACAGACCTGTTTCTCCTGACTTCTACTACAGACCTGTTTCTACTGACTTCTACTACAGACCTGTTTCTACTACAGACCTGTTTCTACTGACTTCTACTACAGACCTGTTTACTACTACAGACCTGTTTCTACTGACTTTTACTACACAGACCTGTTTCTTTTCTACTGACTTCTACTACAGACCTGTTTCTACTACAGACCTGTTTTTCTACTGACTTCTACTACAGACCTGTTTCTACTACAGAGACCTGTTTCTCCTGACTTCTACTACAGACCTGTTTCTACTACAGACCTGTTTCTACTACAGACCTGTTTCTACTGACTTCTACTACAGACCTGTTTCTACTACAGACCTGTTTCTACTGACTTCTACTACAGACCTGTTTCTACTACAGACCTGTTTCTCCTGACTTCTACTACAGACTGTTTCTACTACAGACCTGTTTCTACTGACTTCTACTACAGACCTGTTTCTACTACAGACCTGTTTCTCTACTGACTTCTACTACAGACCTGTTTCTACTACAGACCTGTTTCTACTGACTTCTACTACAGACCTGTTTCTACTACAGACCTGTTTCTACTGACTTCTACTACAGACCTGTTTCTACTACAGACCTGTTTCTACTGACTTCTACTACAGACCTGTTTCTACTGACTTCTACTACAGACCTGTTTCTCCTGACTTCTACTACAGACAGACCTGTTTCTACTACAGACCTGTTTCTACTGACTTCTACTACAGACCTGTTTCTACTACAGACCTGTTTCTACTGACTTCTACTACAGACCTGTTTCTACTACAGACCTGTTTCTACTACAGACCTGTTTCTCCTGACTTCTACTACAGACCTGTTTCTACTGACTTCTACTACAGACCTGTTTCTACTGACTTCTACTACAGACCTGTTTCTACTACAGACCTGTTTCTACTACAGACCTGTTTCTACTGACTTCTACTACAGACCTGTTTCTACTGACTTCTACTACAGACCTGTTTCTACTACAGACCTGTTTCTACTGACTTCTACTACAGACCTGTTTCTCCTGACTTCTACTACAGACCTGTTTCTACTGACTTCTACTACAGACCTGTTTCTACTTCTACAGACCTGTTTTTCTACTGACCTGTTTCTACTGACTTCTACTACAGACCTGTTTCTCCTGACTTCTACTACTACAGACTGTTTTCTACTGACTTCTACTACAGACCTTCTTACTGTTTCTCTTCTACTACAGACCTGTTTCTACTACAGACCTGTTTCTACTGACTTCTACTACAGACCTGTTTCTCTACTACTACTACCTGTGTTTCTCCTGACTTCTACTACAGACCTGTTTCTCCTACAGACCTGTTTCTACTGACTTCTACTACAGACCTGTTTCTACTACAGACCTGTTTCTACTGACTTCTACTACAGACCTGTTTCTACTACAGACCTGTTTCTCCTACAGACCTGTTTCTCCTGACTTCTACTAGAGACCTGTTTCTACTACAGACCTGTTTCTACTGACTTCTACTATAGACCTGTTTCTTCTGACTTCTACTACAGACCTGTTTCTCCTGACTTCTACTACTCCTAGACTGTTTCTACTTCTTTTTCTACTACAGACCTGTTTCTACTACAGACTTCTACTACAGACCTGTTTCTACTACAGACCTGTTTCTACTGACTTCTACTACAGACCTGTTTCTTCTGACTTCTACTACAGACCTGTTTCTCCTGACTTCTACTACAGACCTGTTTCTACTACAGACCTGTTTCTACTGACTTCTACTACAGACCTGTTTCTACTACAGACCTGTTTCTGACTCTACTACAGACTTCTACTACAGACCTGTTTCTACTGACTTCTACTACAGACCTGTTTCTACTACACAGACCTGTTTCTACTGACTTCTACTACAGACCTGTTTCTACTACAGACCTCTACTGACTTCTACTACAGACCTGTTTCTCTACAGACCTGTTTCTACTGACTTCTACTACAGACCTGTTTTTACTGACTACTACAGACCTGTTTCTACTGACTTCTACTACAGACCTGTTTCTACTACAGACCTGTTTCTACTGACTTCTACTACAGACCTGTTTCTCCTACAGACCTGTTTCTCCTGACTTCTACTACAGACCTGTTTCTACTACAGACCTGTTTCTACTGACTTCTACTACAGTTTTCTCTCTGACTTCTACTACAGACCTGTTTCTCCTGACTTCTACTACTGTTTCTCCTGACTTCTTACAGACCTGTTTCTACTACAGACCTGTTTCTACTGACTTCTACTACAGACCTGTTTCTACTACAGACCTGTTTCTACTGACTTCTACTACAGACCTGTTTCTACTACAGACCTGTTTCTACTGACTTCTACTACAGACCTGTTTCTACTACAGACCTGTTTCTACTGACTTTCTACTACAGACCTGTTTCTACCTGTTTCTACTGACTTCTACTACATACCTGTTTCTCCTGACTTCTACTACAGACCTCGTTTCTCCTGATTTCTACTACAGACCTGTTTCTCCTGACTTCTACTACAGACCTGTTTCTACTACAGACCTGTTTCTACTGACTTCTACTACAGACCTGTTTCTCCTGACTTCTACTACAGACCTGTTTCTCCTGACTTCTACTACAGACCTGTTTCTCCTGACTTCTACTACAGACCTGTTTCTACTGACTTCTACTACAGACCTGTTTCTACTAAAGACCTGTTTCTACTACAGACCTGTTTCTACTGACTTCTACTACAGACCTGTTTCTACTGACTTCTACTACAGACCTGTTTCTCCTACAGACTACTACAGACTGACTTCTACTACAGACCTGTTTCTACTACAGACCTGTTTCTACTGACTTCTACTACAGACCTGTTTCTACTACAGACCTGTTTCTACTGACTTCTACTACAGACCTGTTTCTCCTGACTTCTACTACAGACCTGTTTCTCCTGACTTCTACTACAGACCTGTTTCTACTGACTTCTACTACAGACCTGTTTCTACTACAGACCTGTTTCTACTGACTTCTACTACAGACCTGTTTCTACTACAGACCTGTTTCTCCTGACTTCTACTACAGACCTGTTTCTCCTACAGACCTGTTTCTACTGACTTCTACTACAGACCTGTTTTCTACTACAGACCTGTTTCTACTGACTCTACTACAGACCTGTTTCTACTGACTTCTACTACAGACCTGTTTCTCTACTGACTTCTACTACAGACCTGTTTCTAGACTGACTTCTACTACAGACCTGTTTCTGTTTTCTACTACAGACCTGTTTCTACTGACTTCTACTACAGACCTGTTTCTCCTACAGACCTGTTTCTACTGACTTCTACTACAGACCTGTTTCTCCTACAGACCTGTTTCTACTGACTTCTACTACAGACCCTGTTTCTACTACTACTACAGACCTGTTTCTACTGACTTCTACTACAGACCTGTTTCTCCTACACAGACCTGTTTCTACTGACTTCTACTACAGACCTGTTTCTCCTGACTTCTACTACAGACCTTTCTCCTGACTTCTACTACAGACCTGTTTCTACTACAGACCTGTTTCTACTGACTTCTACTACAGACCTGTTTCTACTACAGACCTGTTTCTACTGACTTCTACTACAGACCTGTTTCTACTACAGACCTGTTTCTACTGACTTCTACTACAGACCTGTTTCTACCTACTACAGACCTGTTTCTACTACTGACTTTTCTACTACTACTACACCTGTTTCTACTACAGACCTGTTTCTACTGACTTCTACTACAGACCTGTTTCTCTGACTTCTACTACAGACCTGTTTCTCCTGACTTCTACTACAGACCTGTTTTCTACTACAGACCTGTTTCTACTGACTTCTACTACAGACCTGTTTCTACTACAGACCTGTTTCTACTGACTTCTACTACAGACCTGTTTCTACTACAGACCTGTTTCTACTGACTTCTACTACAGACCTGTTTCTACTGACTTCTACTACAGACCTGTTTCTACTTCTACTACAGACTTTTCTACTACAGACCTGTTTCTGTTTCTCCTGACTTCTACTACAGACCTGTTTTCTACTACTGACTTTTACTACAGACCTGTTACTACAGACCTTTTCTACTACAGAGACCTGTTTCTACTGACTTCTACTACAGACCTGTTTCTACTACACTACAGACCTGTTTCTACTGACTTCTACTACAGACCTGTTTCTACTACAGACCTGTTTCTACTGACTTCTACTACAGACCTGTTTCTACTACAGACCTGTTTCTACTGACTTCTACTACAGACCTGTTTCTCTGACTTCTACTACAGACCTGTTTCTACTGACTTCTACTACAGACCTGTTTCTCGTACAGACCTGTTTCTACTACAGACTTTTCTACTACAGACCTGTTTCTACTACAGACCTGTTTCTACTGACTTCTACTACAGACCTGTTTCTCCTACAGACCTGTTTCTCCTGACTTCTACTACAGACCTGTTTCTCCTGACTTCTACTACAGACCTGTTTCTACTACAGACCTGTTTCTACTGACTTCTACTACAGACCTGTTTCTACTGACTTTCTACTACAGACCTGTTTCTCCTGACTTCTACTACAGACCTGTTTCTACTACAGACCTGTTTCTACTGACTTCTACCTACAGACCTGTTTCTCTCCTGACTTCTACTACAGACCTGTTTCTCTACTACAGACCTTTTCTACTACAGACCTGTTTCTACTTCTACTACAGACCTGTTTCTACTGACTTCTACTACAGACCTGTTTCTCTACTACAGACCTGTTTCTACTGACTTCTACTACAGACCTGTTTCTACTTCTACTACAGACCTGTTTCTACTGACTTCTACTACAGACCTGTTTCTCCTACAGACTTCTACTACAGACCTGTTTCTACTGACTTCTACTACAGACCTGTTTCTACTACAGACCTGTTTCTACTGACTTCTACTACAGACCTGTTTCTACTACAGACCTGTTTCTCCTGACTTCTACTACAGACCTGTTTCTACTACAGACCTGTTTCTACTGACTTCTACTACAGACCTGTTTCTACTACAGACCTGTTTCTACTGACTTCTACTACAGACCTGTTTCTACTACAGACCTGTTTCTCCTTACTTCTACTACAGACCTGTTTCTCCTGACTTCTACTACAGACCTGTTTCTCTACAGACCTGTTTCTACTACTTCTACAGACCTGTTTCTACTGACTTCTACTACAGACCTGTTTCTACTTCTACTACAGACCTGTTTCTACTGACTTCTACTACAGACCTGTTTCTACTACAGACCTGTTTCTACTGACTTCTACTACAGACCTGTTTCTCCTACAGACCTGTTTCTACTGACTTCTACTACAGACCTGTTTCTACTACAGACCTGTTTCTACTGACTTCTACTACAGACCTGTTTCTCCTGACTTCTACTACAGACCTGTTTCTCCTGACTTCTACTACAGACCTGTTTCTACTACAGACCTGTTTACAGACTGACTTCTACTACTGACTACTGACTTCTACTACAGACCTGTTTCTACTGACTTCTACTACAGACCTGTTTCTCCTGACTCTACTACAGACCTGTTTCTACTGACTTCTACTACAGACCTGTTTCTACTACAGACCTGTTTCTACTGACTTCTACTACAGACCTGTTTACTACAGACCTGTTTCTCCTACAGACCTGTTTCTCTACTGACTTCTACTACAGACCTGTTTCTACTACAGACCTGTTTCTACTACAGACCTTCTACTACAGACCTGTTTCTTCTACTACAGACCTGTTTCTCTACTGACTTCTACTACAGACCTGTTTCTCCTGACTTCTACTACAGACCTGTTTCTCCTACAGACTTGTTTCTACTGACTTCTACTACAGACCTGTTTCTACTACAGACCTGTTTCTACTGACTTCTACTACAGACCTGTTTCTACTACAGACTTCTACTTCTACTACAGACCTGTTTCTCGTACAGACCTGTTTCTACTGACTTCTACTACAGACCTGTTTCTACTACAGACCTGTTTCTACTGACTTCTACTACAGACCTGTTTCTACTACAGACCTGTTTCTCCTGACTTCTACTACAGACCTGTTTCTACTACAGACCTGTTTCTACTGACTTCTACTACAGACCTGTTTCTTCTACAGACCTGTTTCTACTGACTTCTACTACTCCTGACTTTTCTACTACAGACCTGTTTCTGACTTCTACTACAGACCTGTTTTTCTACAGACCTGTTTCTACTACAGACCTGTTTTTCTCCTGACTTCTACTACAGACCTGTTTCTACTACAGACCTGTTTCTTCTACTGACTTCTACTACAGACCTGTTTCTACTACAGACCTGTTTCTACTGACTTCTACTACAGACCTGTTTCTCTACTACAGACCTGTTTCTACTGACTTCTACTACAGACCTGTTTCTACTACAGACCTGTTTCTACTGACTTCTACTACAGACCTGTTTCTACTACAGACCTGTTTCTACTGACTTCTACTACAGACCTGTTTCTACTACTGACTTCTACTACAGACCTGTTTCTCCTGACTTCTACTACAGACCTGTTTCTACTACTACAGACCTGTTTCTACTGACTTCTACTACAGACCTGTTTCTACTACAGACCTGTTTTCTACTACAGACTGACTTCTACTACTACAGACCTGTTTCTACTGACTTCTACTACTACTGTTTCTACTACTGACTTCTACTACAGACCTGTTTTCTTCTGACTTCTACTACAGACCTGTTTCTACTACAGACCTGTTTCTACTGACTTACTACTACCTGACCTGTTTCTACTACAGACCTGTTTTTTACTACAGACTTCTACTACAGACCTGTTTCTACTACAGACCTGTTTCTCCTGACTTCTACTACAGACCTGTTTCTCCTGACTTCTACTACAGACCTGTTTCTACTACAGACCTGTTTCTACTACAGACCTGTTTCTACTGACTTCTACTACAGACCTGTTTCTCTGACTTCTACTACAGACCTGTTTCTACTACAGACCTGTTTCTACTGACTTCTACTACAGACCTGTTTCTACTACAGACCTGTTTCTACTACAGACTTCTTCTCTACAGACCTGTTTCTACTACAGACCTGTTTCTACTTCTACAGACCTGTTTCTACTGTTTCTTCTACTTCTACTACAGACCTGTTTCTACTTACTACAGACCTGTTTCTACTGACTTCTACTACAGACCTGACTACTGACTTCTACTACAGACCTGTTTCTACTACAGACCTGTTTCTACTGACTTCTACTACAGACCTGTTTCTACTACAGACCTGTTTCTACTGACTTCTACTACAGACCTGTTTCTCCTGACTTCTACTACAGACCTGTTTCTCCTACAGACCTGTTTCTCTACTACAGACCTGTTTCTACTGACTTCTACTACAGACTTCTACTACAGACCTGTTTCTACTGACTTCTACTACAGACCTGTTTTCTACTACAGACCTGTTTCTACTGACTTCTACTACAGACCTGTTTCTACTACAGACCTGTTTCTACTGACTTCTACTACAGACCTGTTTCTACTACAGACCTGTTTCTACTACAGACCTGTTTCTACTACAGACCTGTTTCTACTACTAGACCTGTTTCTACTGACTTCTACTACAGACCTGTTTCTACTGACCTGTTTCTACTACTTCTACTAGACCTGTTTTACAGACCTGTTTCTACTACAGACCTGTTTCTACTGACTTCTACTACAGACCTGTTTCTACTACAGACCTGTTTCTACTGACTTCTACTACAGACCTGTTTCTACTACAGACCTGTTTCTACTGACTTCTACTACTGTTTCTCCTGACTTCTACTACAGACCTGTTTCTCCTGACTTCTACTACAGACTGTTTCTACTTCTACTACAGACCTGTTTCTCCTGACTTCTACTACAGACCTGTTTCTACTACAGACCTGTTTCTACTGAATTCTACTACAGACCTGTTTCTCTCTACAGACCTGTTTCTACTGACTTCTACTACAGACCTGTTTCTCTACTACAGACCTGTTTCTACTGACTTCTACTACAGACCTGACTACTGACTTCTACTACAGACCTGTTTCTACTACTTCTACCTGTTTTCTCCTGACTTCTACTACTAGACCTGTTTCTACTACACTACAGACCTGTTTCTACTGACTTCTACTACAGACCTGTTTCTACTACAGACCTGTTTCTACTGACTTCTACTACAGACCTGTTTCTACTACAGACCTGTTTCTACTGACTTCTACTACAGACCTGTTTCTACTACAGACCTGTTTTCTACTACTGACTTCTACTACTACAGACCTGTTTCTCTACTACTACTACAGACCTGTTTCTCCTGACTACTACAGACTGTTTCTTTTCTACTACAGACCTGTTTCTCCTGACTTCTACTACAGACCTGTTTCTCCTACAGACCTGTTTCTACTGACCTCTACTACACTCTACTACAGACCTGTTTCTACTGACTTCTACTACAGACCTGTTTCTCCTACAGACCTGTTTTGTTTTCTACTACAGACCTGTTTCTACTACACTTCTACTACAGACTTCTACTACAGACCTGTTTCTCTGACTTCTACTACAGACCTGTTTCTACTACAGACCTGTTTCTACTACAGACTTCTACTACAGACCTGTTTCTACTACAGACCTGTTACTACAGACCTGTTTCTACTACAGACCTGTACAGACCTGACTTCTACTACAGACCTGTTTCTACTACTACAGACCTGTTTCTACTGACTTCTACTACAGACCTGTTTCTACTTCTACTACAGACCTGTTTCTCCTACTTCTACTACAGACCTGTTTCTACTTCTACTACAGACCTGTTTCTACTACAGACCTGTTTCTACTGACTTCTACTACAGACCTGTTTCTCCTGACTTCTACTACAGACCTGTTTCTCCTGACTTCTACTACAGACCTGTTTCTCCTGACTTCTACTACAGACCTGTTTCTCCTACAGACCTGTTTCTACTGACTTCTACTACAGACCTGTTTCTCCTACAGACCTGTTTCTACTGACTTCTACTACAGACCTGTTTCTCCTGTTTCTACTTCTACTACAGATCTGTTTCTACTACAGACCTGTTTTTACTGACTTCTACTACAGACCTGTTTCTACTACAGACCTGTTTCTACTGACTTCTACTACAGACCTGTTTCTCCTGACTTCTACTACAGACCTGTTTCTCTGACTTCTACTACACAGACCTGTTTACTACAGACCTGTTTCTACTGACTTCTACTACAGACCTGTTTCTTCTACTGACTTTTCTACTACAGACCTGTTTCTCTGACTTCTACTACAGACCTGTTTCTACTACAGACCTGTTTCTACTGACTTCTACTACAGACCTGTTTCTACTACAGACCTGTTTCTACTGACTTCTACTAGAGACCTGTTTCTACTACAGACCTGTTTCTACTGACTTCTACTACAGACCTGTTTCTACTACAGACCTGTTTCTACTGACTTCTACTACAGACCTGTTTCTACAGACTGTTTCTGACTTCTACTACAGACCTGTTTCTACTACTGACTTCTACTACAGACCTGTTTTCTCCTGACTTCTACTACAGACCTGTTTCTACTGACTTCTACTACAGACCTGTTTCTACTGACTTCTACTACAGACCTGTTTTTCTACTACTAGACCTGTTTCTGACTGACTTCTACTACAGACCTGTTTCTCTACTACTACAGACCTGTTTCTCTGACTTCTACTACAGACCTGTTTCTACTACAGACCTGTTTCTACTGACTTCTACTACAGACCTGTTTCTACTACATACCTGTTTCTACTGACTTCTACTACAGACCTGTTTCTACTACAGACCTGTTTCTCCTGACTTCTACTACAGACTGTTTTACTACAGACCTGTTTCTACTGACTTCTACTAGACCTGTTTCTACTACAGACCTGTTTCTACTGACTTCTACTACAGACCTGTTTCTACTTCTACTGTTTCTTTTCTACTACTACAGACCTGTTTCTCTGACTTCTACTACAGACCTGTTTCTCTCTACAGACCTGTTTCTACTGACTTCTACTACAGACCTGTTTCTACTACAGACCTGTTTCTCTGACTTCTACTACAGACCTGTTTCTACTACAGACCTGTTTCTACTGACTTCTACTACAGACCTGTTTCTACTACAGACCTGTTTCTACTGACTTCTACTACAGACCTGTTTCTACTACAGACCTGTTTCTCCTGACTTCTACTACAGACCTGTTTCTACTGACCTGTTTCTACTGACTACTACAGACTTCTACTACAGACCTGTTTCTACTGACTTCTACTACAGACCTGTTTACTACTACAGACCTGTTTTTCTTCTACTACAGACCTGTTTCTACTACAGACCTGTTTCTTGACTCTACTACAGACCTGTTTTCTACTACAGACCTGTTTCTACTGACTTCTACTACAGACCTGTTTCTACTACAGACCTGTTTCTACTGACTTCTACTACAGACCTGTTTCTCCTACTTCTACCTGTTTCTCCTGACTTCTACTACAGACCTGTTTCTACTACAGACCTGTTTCTACTGACTTCTACTACAGACCTGTTTCTACTACAGACCTGTTTCTACTACAGACCTGTTTCTACTGACTTCTACTACAGACCTTTTCTACTACTACAGACCTGTTTCTCCTGACTTCTACTACAGACCTGTTTCTACTACAGACCTGTTTTCTACAGACCTGTTTCTACTACAGACCTGTTTCTACTACAGACCTGTTTCTACTGACTTCTACTACAGACCTGTTTCTACTACAGACCTGTTTCTACTGACTTCTACTACAGACCTGTTTCTACTACAGACCTGTTTCTACTGACTTCTACTACAGACCTGTTTCTCCTGACTTCTACTACAGACCTGTTTCTCCTGACTTCTACTACAGACCTGTTTCTACTGACTTCTACTACAGACCTGTTTCTACTACAGACCTGTTTCTACTGACTTCTACTACAGACCTGTTTTTACTACAGACCTGTTTCTACAGACCTGTTTCTCCTGACTTCTACTACAGACCTGTTTCTACTACAGACCTGTTTCTACTGACTTCTACTACAGACCTGTTTCTACTACAGACCTGTTTCTACTGACTTCTACTACAGACCTGTTTCTCCTGACTTCTACTACAGACCTGTTTCTACTACAGACCTGTTTCTACTGACTTCTACTACAGACCTGTTTCTACTACAGACCTGTTTCTACTGACTTCTACTACAGACCTGTTTCTACTACAGACCTGTTTCTACTGACTTCTACTACAGACCTGTTTCTACTACAGACCTGTTTCTACTGACTTCTACTACAGACCTGTTTCTCTACTTCTAGACCTGTTTCTACTTCTGACTTCTACTACAGACCTGTTTCTCCTGACTTCTACTACAGACCTGTTTCTACTACAGACTGTTTCTACTACAGACCTGTTTCTACTGACTTCTACTACAGACCTGTTTCTACTACACTACTACAGACCTGTTTCTACTGACTTCTACTACAGACCTGTTTCTACTACAGACCTGTTTCTACTGACTTCTACTACAGACCTGTTTCTCCTGACTTCTACTACAGACCTGTTTCTCCTGACTTCTACTACAGACCTGTTTCTACTACAGACCTGTTTCTACTGACTTCTACTACAGACCTGTTTCTACTACAGACCTGTTTCTACTGACTTCTACTACAGACCTGTTTCTACTACAGACCTGTTTCTACTGACTTCTACTACAGACCTGTTTCTACTACAGACCTGTTTCTACTGACTTCTACTACAGACCTGTTTCTACTACAGACCTGTTTCTACTGACCTTTTCTACTACACTACAGACCTGTTTTCTACTACAGACCTGTTTCTACTGACTTCTACTACAGACCTGTTTCTACTACAGACCTGTTTCTACTGACTTCTACTACAGACCTGTTTCTACTACAGACCTGTTTCTACTGACTTCTACTACAGACCTGTTTCTCCTGACTTCTACTACAGACCTGTTTCTTTTCTCTGACTTCTACTACAGACCTGTTTCTACTACAGACCTGTTTTCTACTGACTTCTACTACAGACCTGTTTCTCCTGACTTCTACTAGACCTGTTTCTACTGACTTCTACTACTACAGACCTGTTTCTACTACAGACCTGTTTCTACTGACTTCTACTACAGACCTGTTTCTACTACAGACCTGTTTCTACTGACTTCTACTACAGACCTGTTTCTACTGACTTCTACTACAGACCTGTTTCTCCTGACTTCTACTACAGACCTGTTTCTCTACTACAGACCTGTTTCTCCTGTTTCTACTACAGACTTTTTCTACTACAGACCTGTTTCTACTGACTTCTACTACAGACCTGTTTCTCCTGACTTCTACTACAGACCTGTTTCTCCTACTTCTACTAGACCTGTTTCTCCTGACTTCTACTACAGACCTGTTTCTACTGACTTCTACTACAGACCTGTTTCTCCTGACTTCTACTACAGACCTGTTTCTACTGACTTCTACTACAGACCTGTTTCTACTGACTTCTACTACAGACCTGTTTCTCGTACAGACCTGTTTCTCCTGACTTCTACTACAGACCTGTTTCTACTACAGACCTGTTTCTACTGACTTCTACTACAGACCTGTTTCTACTACAGACCTGTTTCTACTGACTTCACTACCTGTTTCTACTGACTTCTACTACAGACCTGTTTCTCTGACTTCTACTACAGACCTGTTTTCTACTGACTTCTACTACAGACCTGTTTCTCTACTGACTGTTTCTACTACAGACTACAGACTGTTTCTACTACAGACCTGTTTCTACTGACTTCTACTACATACCTGTTTCTACAGACTACAGACCTGTTTCTCCTGACTTCTACTACAGACCTGTTTCTCCTGACAGACTACTACAGACCTGTTTCTACTGACTTCTACTACAGACCTGTTTCTACTACAGACCTGTTTCTACTGACTTCTACTACCTGTTTCTACTAGAGACCTGTTTCTACTACAGACCTGTTTCTACTGACTTCTACTACAGACCTGTTTCTACTACAGACCTTTCTACAGACTGTTTTCTGACTCTACTACAGACCTGTTTCTACTACAGACCTGTTTCTACTGACTTCTACTACAGACCTGTTTCTCCTGACTTCTACTACAGACCTGTTTCTCCTGACTTCTACTACAGACCTGTTTCTACTGACCTGTTTCTACTACAGACTACTACTACTACAGACTGTTTCTACTACAGACCTGTTTCTGACTTCTACTACAGACCTGTTTCTACTACAGACCTGTTTCTACTGACTTCTCTACTACAGACCTGTTTCTCTACTACAGACCTGTTTCTACTAGAGACCTGTTTCTACTACAGACCTGTTTCTACTGACTTCTACTACAGACCTGTTTCTACTACAGACCTGTTTCTACTGACTTCTACTACAGACTTCTACTACAGACCTGTTTCTACTGACTTCTACTACAGACCTGTTTCTACTACAGACCTGTTTCTCCTGACTTCTACTACAGACCTGTTTTTCTACTACAGACCTGTTTCTACTGACTTCTACTACAGACCTGTTTCTACTACAGACCTGTTTCTACTGACTTCTACTACAGACCTGTTTCTCCTACAGACCTGTTTCTACTGACTTCTACTACAGACCTGTTTCTTCTACTACAGACCTGTTTCTCCTGACTTCTACTACAGACCTGTTTTCTACTGACTTCTACTACAGACCTGTTTCTACTGACTTCTACTACAGACCTGTTTCTCCTGACTTCTACTACAGACCTGTTTCTACTGACTTCTACTACAGACCTGTTTCTACTGACTTCTACTACAGACCTGTTTCTACTACAGACCTGTTTCTACTGACTTCTACTACAGACCTGTTTCTACTGACTTCTACTACAGACCTGTTTCTTCTACTACAGACCTGTTTCTACTGACTTCTACTACAGACCTGTTTCTACTGACTTCTACTACAGACCTTGTTTCTCTACAGACCTGTTTCTACTGACTTCTACTACAGACCTGTTTCTACTACAGACCTGTTTCTACTGACTTCTACTACAGACCTGTTTCTACTACAGACCTGTTTCTACTGACTTCTACTACTACCTGTTTCTCATTACTTCTACTACAGACCTGTTTCTCCTGACTTCTACTACAGACCTGTTTCTCCTACAGACCTGTTTCTACTGACTTCTACTACAGACCTGTTTCTACTACAGACCTGTTTCTACTGACTTCTACTACAGACCTGTTTCTACTACAGACCTGTTTCTCTACTGACTTCTACTACAGACCTGTTTCTACTACAGACCTGTTTCTACTGACTTCTACTACAGACCTGTTTCTACTACAGACCTGTTTCTACTGACTTCTACTATAGACCTGTTTCTCCTGACTTCTACTACAGACCTGTTTCTACTACAGACCTGTTTCTACTGACTTCTACTACAGACCTGTTTCTACTACAGACCTGTTTCTCTACAGACCTGTTTCTCCTGACTTCTACTACAGACCTGTTTCTACTACAGACCTGTTTCTACTACAGACCTGTTTCTCCTGACTTCTACTACAGACCTGTTTCTCCTGACTTCTACTACAGACCTGTTTTCTACTGACTTCTACTACTACAGACCTGTTTCTACTACAGACCTGTTTCTACTGACTTCTACTACAGACCTGTTTCTACTACAGACCTGTTTCTACTGACTTCTACTACAGACCTGTTTCTCTACTACAGACCTGTTTCTACTGACTTCTACTACTACTACTCCTGTTTCTACTACAGACCTGTTTCTCCTGACTTCTACTACAGACCTGTTTCTACTACAGACCTGTTTTCTACTGACTTTTCTACTACAGACCTGTTTCTACTACAGACCTGTTTCTTCTACTACAGACCTGTTTCTACTAGACTCTGTTTCTACTACAGACCTGTTTCTCTACTGACTTTCTACTACAGACCTGTTTCTACTACAGACCTGTTTCTACTGACTTCTACTATAGACAGACTGTGTTTTCTACTACAGACCCTGTTTCTACTGACTTCTACTACAGACTGTTTCCTACTACCTGTTTCCTGACTTACTAGACCTGTTTCTGTTTCTACTACAGAACTGTTTCTACTGAACTTCTACTACAGACCTGTTTCTACTACAGACCTGTTTCTCCTGACTTCTACTACAGACCTGTTTCTCCTGACTTCTACAGCAGACCTGTTTCTACTGACTTCTACTACAGACCTGTTTCTCCTACAGACCTGTTTCTCTATGTTTCTACTGACCTTCTTTTCTACTACAGACCTGTTTCTACTGAGACCTCTACTACAGACCTGACCTTTTCTCTGACTTCTACAGAGACCTGTTTCTCCTGACTTCTTTCTACAGACCTGTTTACTACAGACCTGTTTCTACTACAGACCTGTTTCTACTGACTTCTACTAGAGACCTGTTTCTACTACAGACTGTTTCTACCTGTTCTACTACAGACTGTCTTTCTACTACAGACCTGTTTCTACTGACTTCTACTACAGACCTGTTTCTACTGACTTCTACTACAGACCTGTTTCTACTACAGACCTACTTTCTACTGACTTCTACTACAGACCTGTTTCTACTACAGACTTTCTACTGAGACTTTCTTCTACTACAGACCTGTTTCTACTGACTTCTACTACAGACCTGTTTCTACTACAGACTACTACAGACCTGTTTTCTACTACACCCTGTTTCTACTGACTCTACTACAGACCTGTTTCTCTACAGACCTGTTTCTCCTACAGACCTGTTTTCTACTGACTTCTACTACAGACCTGTTTCTACTACTACTACAGACCTGTTTCTACTACTGACTTCTACTACAGACCTGTTTCTACTGACCTCTACTACAGACCTGTTTACTGACTTCTACAGAGACCTGTTTCTACTACAGACCTGTTTCTACTGACCTCTCTACTACAGACCTGTTTCTCTGACTTCTACTACAGACCTGTTTTCCCTGACCTGTTCTTTTCTACTACAGACCTGTTCTACTACAGACCTTCTACTATCTGACTACTACAGACCTGTTTCTTCTTCTACTACAGACCTTCTACTACAGACCTGTTTCTCTGACTTCTACTACAGACCTGTTTCTCTACAGACCTGTTTCTACTAAGACCTGTTTCTACTACTACCTGTTTTCTACTACAGACCTGTTTCTCCTGACTTCTACTACAGACCTGTTTCTACTACAGACTTTTCTACTACTTCTACTACAGACCTGTTTCTACTGACTTCTACTACTACCTGTTTCTACTGACTTCTACTACAGACCCTGTTTCTCCTGACTTCTACTACAGACCTGTTTCTCTGTTTTCTACTACAGACCTGTTTCTACTGACTTCTACTACAGACCTGTTTCTACTACACCTGTTTCTGTTTCTACTACAGACCTGTTTTCTTCTACTACAGACCTGTTTCTACTACTACACCTGACCTGTTTCTACTGACTTCTTTACTACAGACCCTGTTTTCTGACTTACTACCTGTTTCTACTGACTTCTACTACAGACCTGTTTCTTCTTCTACTACAGACCTGTTTCTCCTGACTGACTTCTGTTTCTACTACAGACCTGTTCTACTACTACAGACCTGTTTCTACTACAGACCTGTTTCTACTGACTTCTACTACACAGACCTGTTTCTACTACTTCTAGACCTGTTTCTCTGACTTCTACAGACTGTTTTCTACTGACTTCTACTTCTACAGACCTGTTTCTACTACAGACTGTTCTCTGACTACACAGACCTGTTTCTACTACAGACCTGTTTCTACTACAGACCTGTTTCTCTGACTTCTACTACAGACCTGTTTCTACTACAGACCTGTTTCTACTGACAGACCTGTTTCTACTGACACAGACCTGTTTCTACTGACTTCTACTACTACTACCTGTTTTTCTACTACAGACCTTTTTCTACTGACTTCTACTACAGACCTGACCTGTTTACTACTACAGACCTGTTTTCTGTTTTCTACTACAGACCTGTTTCTACTACTTCTACCTGACCTTTTTCTACTACAGACCTGTTTCTACTGACTTCTACTACAGACCTGTTTCTCTACAGACCTGTTTCTCCTGACTTCTACTACAGACCTGTTTCTACTACAGACCTGTTTCTACTGACTTCTACTACAGACCTGTTTCTCCTACTGTTTCTACTGACTTCTACTACAGACCTGTTACTACAGACCTTTTCTACTACTTCTACCTGTTTTTCTACTGACTTCTACTACTGTTTCTACTACAGACCTGTTTCTACTGACTTCTACTACAGACCTGTTTCTACTACAGACCTGTTTCTTCTGACTTCTACTACAGACCTGTTTCTACTGACTTCTACTACAGACCTGTTTCTACTACAGACCTGTTTCTACTGACTTCTACTACTACAGACCTGTTTCTACTGACTTCTACTACAGACCTGTTTTTCTGACTACAGACTTTTCTACCTGTTTCTACTGACTTCTACTACAGACCTGTTTTCTACTGACTTCTACTACAGACCTGTTTCTACTGACTTCTACTACAGACCTGTTTCTACTGACTTCTACTACAGACCTGTTTCTCCTACAGACCTGTTTCTACTGACTTCTACTACAGACCTGTTTACTACAGACCTGTTTCTCCTGACTTCTACTACAGACCTGTTTCTCCTGACTTCTACTACAGACCTGTTTCTACTACACTTCTTCTACTACAGACCTGTTTTCTACTGACTTCTACTACAGAGACCTGTTTCTCTACTACTGTTTCTACTCTGTTTCTACTACTGACTTCTTCTCCTGACTTCTACTACAGACCTGTTTCTACTGACTTCTACTACAGACCTGTTTCTACTGACTTCTACTACAGACCTGTTTACTACTACAGACCTGTTTCTCTGACTTCTACTACTCTTACTACAGACCTGTTTCTACTGACTTCTACTACAGACCTGTTTCTACTACTACAGACCTGTTTCTACTGACTTCTACTACAGACCTGTTTCTACTACAGACTTCTGTTTTCTACTGACTTCTACTACAGACCTGTTTTCTACTACTTCTACTACCTGTTTCTACTACAGACCTTCTACTACTGACCTGTTTCTACTACAGACCTTTTTCTACAGACCTGTTTCTACTACAGAACTGTTTCTACTACAGACCTGACTACTACTCTACTACCTGTTTCTACTGACTTCTACTACAGACCTGTTTCTACTTCTACTACTGACTGTTTTCTACTACAGACCTGTTTCTACTGACTTCTACTACAGACCTGTTTCTCCTACAGACCTGTTTTCTACTGACTTCTACTACAGACCTGTTTCTACTGTTTCTACTACAGACCTGTTTCTCCTGACTTCTACTACTACTGACCTGTTTCTTCTACAGACCTGTTTCTACTGACTTCTACTACAGACCTGTTTCTACAGACCTGTTTCTACTACTTCTACTACAGACCTGTTTCTCTGACTTCTACTACTACAGACCTGTTTCTACTGACTTCTACTACAGACCTGACCTTTTCTACTGACTTCTACTACTTTCTCTGTTTCTCTACTGACTTCTACACAGACCTGTTTCTACTACTAGACCTGTTTCTACCTCTTTCTACAGACCTGTTTCTACTACCTGACTTCTACTACAGACCTGTTTCTACATTTTCTCTACTACTACTACCTGTTTCTCTTTTCTACTACAGACCTGTTTCTCCTGACTACTACTTCTACTACAGACCTGTTTCTACTGACTTCTACTACAGACCTGTTTCTACTGACTTCTACTACAGACCTGTTTCTACTACAGACCTGTTTCTACTGACTTCTACTACAGACCTGTTTCTACTACTGTTTCTTCTACTACAGACTGTTTTCTCTACAGACCTGTTTCTACTGTTTCTACTACAGACCTGTTTCTACTACAGACCCTGTTTCTCCTGACTTCTACTACAGACTGTGTTTCTACTACAGACTTCTACTACTGACCTGTTTACTACAGACCTGTTTCTACTGACTTCTACTACAGACCTGTTTCTACTACTACAGACCTGTTTCTACTGACTTCTACTACAGACCTGTTTCTACTACAGACCTGTTTCTACTGACCAGACCTGTTCTACTCTTGACTCTACTACAGACCTGTTTTCTCTACAGAGACCTGTTTCTCTTCTACTACAGACACCTGTTTCTCCTGACTTCTACTACAGACCTGTTTCTCCTACAGACTTCTACTACAGACCTGTTTCTACTACCTGTTTCTACTACAGACCTGTTTCTACTGACTTCTACTACAGACCTACTACAGACCTGTTTCTACTGACTTCTACTACAGACCTGTTTCTACTGACCTGTTACTACAGACTTCTACTACAGACCTGTTTCTACTGACTTCTACTACAGACCTGTTTCTCCTGAGACCTGTTTACTACAGACCTGTACTACTCCTGTTTTCTACTACAGACCTGTTTCTACTGACTTCTACTACAGACCTGTTTCTACTACAGACCTGTTTCTACTGACTTCTACTACAGACCTGTTTCTCCTGACTTCTACTACAGACCTGTTTCTTCTACTACTACAGACTGTTTCTACTACAGACCTGTTTCTAGACCTGACTTCTACTACTACACCTGTTTCTACTACAGACCTGTTTCTACTACAGACCTGTTTCTACTACAGACCTGTTTCTACTGACTTCTACTACAGACCTGTTTCTACTACAGAGACCTGTTTCTACTGACTTCTACTACAGACCTGTTTCTCCTGACTTGTTTTACTACAGACCTGTTTCTACTACAGACTGTTTACTACAGACCTGTTTCTACTACCTGACTTCTACTACAGACCTGTTTCTCCTGACTTCTACTACAGACCTGTTTCTCCTGACTTCTACTACAGACCTGTTTCTACTGACTTCTACTACAGACCTGTTTTTTACTGACTTCTACTACAGACCTGTTTCTACTACAGACCTGTTTCTACTGACTTCTACTACAGACCTGTTTCTACTACAGACCTGTTTCTACTACTGACTTCTACTACAGACTGTTTCTACTACAGACCTGTTTCTACTACTGACTTCTACTACAGACCTGTTTACTACTAGACCTGTTTCTACTGACTTCTACTACAGACCTGTTTCTACAGACCTGTTTCTACTTCTACTACAGACCTGTTTCTACTGACTTCTACTACAGACCTGTTTCTCTACAGACCTGACTTGACTACTACAGACCTGTTTTTCTACCTACAGACCTGTTTCTACTGACTTCTACTACAGACCTGTTTCTACTACAGACCTGTTTCTACTACTACAGACTTCTACTACAGACCTGTTTTCTACTGACTTCTACTACAGACCTGTTTCTACTGACTGTTTCTACTTCTACTACAGACCTGTTTCTACTACAGACCTGTTTCTTCTCACTTCTACTACAGACCTGTTTCTACTGACTTCTACTACAGACCTGTTTCTCCTGACTTCTACTACAGACCTGTTTCCCTGACTTCTACTACAGACCTGTTTCTACTGACCTGTTTCTACTTCTTCTACTACAGACCTGTTTCTACTACAGACCTGTTTCTACTGACTTCTACTACAGACCTGTTTCTACTACAGACCTGTTTCTACTGACTTCTACTACAGACCTGTTTCTACTGACTTCTACTACAGACCTGTTTCTACTGACTTCTACTACAGACCTGTTTCTACTACAGACCTGTTTCTACTGACTTCTACTACAGACCTGTTTCTACTACAGACAGACTGTTTCTACTGACTTCTACTACAGACCTGTTTCTACTACAGACCTGTTTCTACTGACTTCTACTTTCTCCTGTTTCTCTACTACTGACTTTTTCTACTGACTTCTCTACCTACAGACCTGTTTCTACTACAGACCTGTTTCTACTACAGACCTGTTTTTCCTGACTACAGACCTGTTTCTACTACAGACTGTTTACTACTGACTTCTACTACAGACCTGTTTCTACTACAGACCTGTTTCTACTGACTTCTACTACAGACCTGTTTCTCCTGACTTCTACTACAGACCTGTACAGACCTCTCTACTAGACCTGTTTCTCCTACTACAGACCTGTTTCTACTGACTTCTACTACAGACCTGTTTCTACTACAGACCTGTTTCTACTGACTTCTACTACAGACCTGTTTCTACTACAGACCTGTTTCTACTGACTTCTACTACAGACCTTTCTTTCTACTACAGACCTGTTTCTACTGACTTCTACTACAGACCTGTTTCTACTACACAGACTGTTTCTACTGACTTCTACTACAGACCTGTTTCTACTACAGACCTGTTTCTACTGACTTCTACTACAGACCTGTTTCTACTACAGACCTGTTTCTACTGACTTCTACTACAGACCTGTTTCTACTACAGACCTGTTTCTACTGACTTCTACTACAGACCTGTTTCTCCTTCTTCTACTACTACACCTGTTTCTACTGACTTCTACTACAGACCTGTTTCTCGTACAGACCTGTTTCTCTACTGACTTCTACTACAGACCTGTTTCTACTACAGACCTGTTTCTACTGACTTCTACTACAGACCTGTTTCTACTACAGACCTGTTTCTACTGACTTCTACTACAGACCTGTTTCTCCTGACTTCTACTACAGACCTGTTTCTCCTACAGACCTGTTTCTACTGACTTCTACTACAGACCTGTTTCTACTACAGACCTGTTTCTACTACAGACCTGTTTCTCCTGACTTCTACTACAGACCTGTTTCTACTACAGACCTGTTTCTACTGACTTCTACTACAGACCTGTTTCTACTGACTTCTACTACAGACCTGTTTCTCCTGACTTCTACTACAGACCTGTTTCTACTACAGACCTGTTTCTACTGACTTCTACTACAGACCTGTTTCTACTACAGACCTGTTTCTACTGACTTCTACTACAGATCTGTTTCTACTGACTTCTACTATAGACCTGTTTCTACTACAGACCTGTTTCTACAGACTTCTTTTTACAGACCTGACTTCTACTACAGACCTGTTTTCTACTACTGTACTACAGACTGTTTCTCCTGACTTCTACTACAGACCTGTTTCTCCTGACTTCTACTACAGACCTGTTTCTACTGACTTCTACTACAGACCTGTTTCTCCTACAGACCTGTTTCTACTGACTTCTACTACAGACCTGTTTCTACTACAGACCTGTTTCTACTGACTTCTACTACAGACCTGTTTCTCCTACAGACCTGTTTCTACTGACTTCTACTACAGACCTGTTTCTACTTCTACAGACCTGTTTCTCTACTGACTTCTACTACAGACCTGTTTCTACTACAGACCTGTTTCTACTGACTTCTACTACAGACCTGTTTCTCCTGACTTCTACTACAGACCTGTTTCTACTACAGACCTGTTTCTACTGACTTCTACTACAGACCTGTTTCTACTACAGACCTGTTTCTCCTGACTTCTACTACAGACCTGTTTCTACTACAGACCTGTTTCTACTGACTTCTACTACAGACCTGTTTCTACTACAGACCTGTTTCTACTGACTTCTACTACAGACCTGTTTCTCCTGACTACTACAGACCTGTTTCTCCTGACTTCTACTACAGACCTGTTTCTCCTGACTTCTACTACAGACCTGTTTCTCTGACTTCTACTACAGACCTGTTTCTACTACAGACCTTCTACTACAGACCTGTTTCTACTACAGACCTGTTTCTCCTGACTTCTACTACAGACCTGTTTCTACTGACTTCTACTACAGACTTTTCTACTGACTTCTACTACAGAGACCTGTTTCTACTGACTTCTACTACAGACCTGTTTCTCTACTACTACAGACCTTTACTACAGACCTGTTTCTACTGACTTCTACTACAGACCTGTTTCTACTACAGACCTGTTTCTACTACAGACCTGTTTCTACTACAGACCTGTTTCTACTGACTTCTACTACAGACCTGTTTCTCCTACAGACCTGTTTTCTACTGACTTCTACTACAGACCTGTTTCTACTGACTCTACAGACCTGTTTCTACTGACTTCTACTACAGACCTGTTTCTACTACAGACCTGTTTCTTCTACTGACTTCTACTACAGACCTGTTTCTCCTGACTTCTACAGCAGACCTGTTTCTACTGACTTCTACTACAGACCTGTTTCTACTGACTTGTTTCTACAGACCTGTTTCTACTACAGACCTGTTTCTGACTTCTACTACAGACCTGTTTCTCCTACTACAGACCTGTTTCTACTACTACAGACCTGTTTCTACTACAGACCTGTTTCTACTGACTTCTACTACAGACCTGTTTCTACTACTTCCTGTTTCTGTTTCTGACTCTACTACTACTACAGACCTTTCTACTGACTTCTACTACAGACCTGTTTCTACTACAGACCTGTTTCTACTGACTTCTACTACAGACCTGTTTCTACTACAGACCTGTTTCTACTGACTTCTACTACAGACCTGTTTCTACTACAGACCTGTTTCTACTGACTTACTACAGACCTGTTTCTACTGACTTTTACTACTGACTTCTACTACAGACCTGTTTCTACTACAGACCTGTTTTACTGACTTCTACTACTACAGACCTGTTTCTACTGACTTCTACTACAGACCTGTTTCTACTACAGACCTGTTTCTCCTGACTTCTACTACAGACCTGTTTTCTACTACAGACCTGTTTCTACTGACTTCTACTACAGACCTGTTTCTACTCCTGACTTCTACTACAGACCTGTTTCTCCTGACTTCTACTACAGACCTGTTTCTACTACAGACTGACTTCTACTACAGACCTGTTTCTACTACAGACCTGTTTCTACTGACTTCTACTACAGACCTGTTTCTACTGACTACTACAGTTTCTACTGTTTCTACTGACTTTCTACTACAGACCTGTTTCTACTACAGACCTGTTTCTACTGACTTCTACTACAGACCTGTTTCTACTACAGACCTGTTTGACTTCTACTACAGACCTGTTTCTACTACTTCTACTACCTGTTTCTCCTGACTTCTACTACAGACCTGTTTCTCTGACTTCTACTACAGACCTGTTTCTACTGACTTCTACTACAGACCTGTTTCTCCTACAGACCTGTTTCTACTGACTTCTACTACAGACCTGTTTCTCCTACTACAGACCTGTTTCTACTGACTTCTACTACAGACCTGTTTCTACTACAGACCTGTTTCTACTGACTTCTACTACAGACCTGTTTCTACTGACTTCTACTACAGACCTGTTTCTACTGACTTCTACTACAGACCTGTTTCTCTGACTTCTACTACAGACCTGTTTCTACTACAGACCTGTTTTCTACTGACTTCTACTACAGACCTGTTTCTACTACAGACCTGTTTCTACTACAGACCTGTTTCTACTGACTTCTACTACAGACCTGTTTCTACTGACTTCTACTACTTTCTACAGACCTGTTTCTACCTGACTTCTACTTCTACAGACCTGTTTCTCCTGACTTCTACTACAGACCTGTTTCTCTACTACAGACCTGTTTCTACTGACTTCTACTACAGACCTGTTTCTACTACAGACCTGTTTCTACTGACTTCTACTACAGACCTGTTTCTCCTGACTTCTACTACAGACCTGTTTCTCCTGACTTCTACAGCAGACCTGTTTCTACTGACCTCTACTACAGACCTGTTTCTACTAGAGACCTGTTTCTACTGACTTCTACTACAGACCTGTTTCTACTACAGACCTGTTTCTACTGACTGTTCTACTACAGACCTGTTTCTCCTGACTTACTACAGACCTGTTTCTGTTTTTCTACTACAGACTGTTTCTACTGACTTTCTACTACAGACCTGTTTCTACTACAGACCTGTTTCTACTACAGACCTGTTTCTCCTGACTTCTACTACAGACCTGTTTCTACTACAGACCTGTTTCTACTGACTTCTACTACAGACCTGTTTCTCCTGACTTCTACTACAGACCTGTTTCTCCTGACTTCTACTACAGACCTGTTTCTACTACAGACCTGTTTCTACTGACTTCTACTACAGACCTGTTTTCTACTACAGACCTGTTTCTACTGACTTCTACTACAGACCTGTTTCTCCTACAGACCTGTTTCTCCTGACTTCTACTACAGACCTGTTTCTACTACAGACCTGTTTCTACTGACTTCTACTACAGACCTGTTTCTACTACAGACCTGTTTCTACTGACTTCTACTACAGACCTGTTTCTCCTGACTTCTACTACAGACCTGTTTCTCTGACTTCTACTACTACCTGTTTCTCCTGACTTCTACCTGTTTCTCTGACTTCTACTACAGACCTGTTTCTACTACAGACCTGTTTCTACTGACTTCTACTACAGACCTGTTTCTCCTACAGACCTGTTTCTACTGACTTCTACTACAGACCTGTTTCTTCTACAGACCTGTTTCTACTGACTTCTACTACAGACCTGTTTCTACTACAGACCTGTTTCTACTACTACAGACTTTTCTACTACTTCTTCTACTACAGACCTGTTTCTCCTGACTTCTACTACAGACCTGTTTCTACTGACTTCTACTACAGACCTGTTTCTACTGACTTCTACTACAGACCTGTTTCTACTACAGACCTGTTTCTACTACAGACCTGTTTCTACTGACTTCTACTACAGACCTGTTTCTGTTTCTACTACAGACCTGTTTCTACTGACTTCTACTACAGACCTGTTTCTCTACTACAGACTGTTTCTACTGACTTCTACTACAGACCTGTTTCTCCTGTTTACTACAGACCTGTTTCTACTACAGACCTGTTTCTACTGACTTCTACTACAGACCTGTTTCTACTACTACAGACAGACCTGTTTCTACTGACTTCTACTACAGACCTGTTTCTACTACTTCTAGACCTGTTTCTCCTGACTTCTACTACTACCTGTTTCTCTACTACAGACCTGTTTCTCCTGACTTCTACTACAGACCTTTCTACTACATACCTGTTTCTACTGACTTCTACTACGACCTGTTTCTACTACAGACCTGTTTCTACTGACTTCTACTACAGACCTGTTTCTACTACAGACCTGTTTCTCCTGACTTCTACTACAGACCTGTTTCTACTACAGACCTGTTTCTACTGACTTCTACTACAGACCTGTTTCTACTACAGACCTGTTTCTACTGACTTCTACTACAGACCTGTTTCTCTAGACTTCTACTACAGACCTGTTTCTACTACAGACCTGTTTCTACTGACTTCTACTACAGACCTGTTCTCTGACTCTACTACAGACCTGTTTCTACTGACTTCTACTACCTGTTTCTCTACAGACCTGTTTCTACTGACTTCTACTACAGACCTGTTTCTACTACAGACCTGTTTCTACTGACTTCTACTACAGACCTGTTTCTACTACAGACCTGTTTCTCCTACAGACCTGTTTCTCTACTTCTACTACAGACCTGTTTCTCCTGACTTCTACTACAGACCTGTTTCTACTGACTTCTACTACAGACCTGTTTCTACTACAGACCTGTTTCTACTGACTTCTACTACAGACCTGTTTCTACTACAGACCTGTTTCTACTGACTTCTACTACAGACCTGTTTTCTACTACAGACCTGTTTCTACTGACTTCTACTACCTGACCTGTTTCTACTACAGACCTGTTTCTACTGACTTCTACTACAGACCTGTTTCTCTCCTGACTTCTACTACAGACCTGTTTCTCCTGACTTCTACTACAGACCTGTTTCTCTACTACTACCTGTTTCTACTGACTTCTACTACAGACTTTTCTACTACAGACTTTTTCTGACTACAGACCTGTTTCTCCTGACTTCTACTACAGACCTGTTTCTACTACTACAGACCTGTTTCTACTGACTTCTACTACAGACCTGTTTGACTTTCTACTACAGACCTGTTTCTCCTGACTTCTACTACAGACCTGTTTCTACTGACTTCTACTACAGACCTGTTTTCTACTGACTTCTACTACAGACCTGTTTCTACTACAGACCTGTTTCTACTGACTTCTACTACAGACCTGTTTCTCTACAGACCTGTTTCTACTACTGACTTCTACTACAGACCTGTTTCTCCTGACTTCTACTACAGACCTGTTTTAAACTTCTACTACAGACCTGTTTCTACTGACTTCTACTACAGACCTGTTTCTACTACAGACTGTTTCTACTGACCTTCTACTACAGACCTGTTTCTACTACAGACCTGTTTCTCCTGACTTCTACTACAGACCTGTTTCTCCTGACTTCTACTACAGACCTGTTTCTCCTGACTTCTACTACAGACCTGTTTCTACTACAGACCTGTTTCTACTGACTTCTACTACAGACCTGTTTCTACTTCTACTGTTTCTACTACAGACCTGTTTACTACTGACTTCTACTACAGACCTGTTTCTGACTTCTACTACAGACCTGTTTCTACAGACCTGTACTACTACTGACTCTACTACAGACCTGTTTCTACTACAGACCTGTTTACTACTGACTTCTACTACAGACCTGTTTCTACTGACTTCTACTACAGACCTGTTTCTCTACTGACTTTCTACTACTTCTACTACAGACCTGTTTCTCTACTACAGACCTGTTTCTACTGACTTCTACTACAGACCTGTTTCTACTACAGACCTGTTTCTACTGACTTCTACTACAGACCTGTTTATACTACAGACCTGTTTCTCCTGACTTCTACTACAGACCTGTTTCTACTACAGACCTGTTTCTACTGACTTCTACTACAGACCTGTTTCTCCTACAGACCTGTTTCTACTGACTTCTACTACAGACCTGTTTCTCCTGACTTCTACTACAGACCTGTTTCTACTACAGACCTGTTTCTCCTGACTTCTACTACAGACTGTTTCTACTACAGACCTGTTTCTACTACTACTACAGACCTGTTTCTCCTACAGACTTTTCTACTGACTTCTACTACAGACCTGTTTCTACTACAGACCTGTTTCTACTGACTTCTACTACACCTGACTCTGTGACTTCTACTACAGACCTGTTTCTACTGACTTCTACTACAGACCTGTTTCTACTACAGACCTGTTTCTACTGACTTCTACTACAGACCTGTTTCTACTACAGACCTGTTTCTACTGACTTCTACTACAGACCTGTTTCTCCTCTTCTACTACAGACCTGTTTCTACTGACTTCTACTACAGACCTGTTTCTCTACTGACTTCTACTACAGACCTGTTTCTCCTGACTTCTACTACAGACCTGTTTCTACTGACTTCTACTACAGACCTGTTTCTACTTCTACTACAGACCTGTTTCTACTGACTTCTACTACAGACCTGTTTCTACTACAGACCTGTTTCTACTGACTTCTACTACAGACCTGTTTCTCCTGACTTCTACTACAGACCTGTTTCTCCTGACTTCTACTACAGACCTGTTTCTGACTTCTACTACAGACCTGTTTCTCTGACTTCTACTACAGACCTGTTTCTACTACAGACCTGTTTCTACTGACTTCTACTACAGACCTGTTTCTACTACAGACCTGTTTCTACTGACTTCTACTACAGACCTGTTTCTACTACTTCTACTACAGACCTGTTTCTACTGACTTCTACTACAGACCTGTTTCTACAGACTACTACAGACCTGTTTCTACTGACTTCTACTACAGACCTGTTTCTACTACAGACCTGTTTCTACTGACTTCTACTACAGACCTGTTTCTACTACCTACTTGTTTCTACTGACTTCTACTCAGACCTGTTTCTACTACAGACCTGTTTCTACTGACTTCTACTACAGACCTGTTTCTCCTACAGACCTGTTTCTCCTGACTTCTACTACAGACCTGTTTTCTACTACAGACCTGTTTCTACTGACTTCTACTACAGACCTGTTTCTACTACAGACCTGTTTCTACTGACTTCTACTACAGACCTGTTTCTCCTGACTTCTACTACAGACCTGTTTCTACTACAGACCTGTTTCTACTGACTTCTACTACAGACCTGTTTTCTACTGACCTGTTTCTACTACAGACCTGTTTCTCTGACTTCTACTACAGACCTGTTTCTTTCTACTACAGACCTGTTTCTACTGACTTCTACTACAGACCTGTTTCTTCTGACTTCTACTACAGACCTGTTTCTCCTGACTTCTACTACAGACCTGTTTCTACTACAGACCTGTTTCTACTGACTTCTACTACAGACCTGTTTCTACTACAGACCTGTTTCTACTGACTTCTACTACAGACCTGTTTCTACTACAGACCTGTTTCTCCTGACTTCTACAGCAGACCTGTTTCTACTGACTTCTACTACAGACCTGTTTCTACTACTACAGACCTGTTTCTACTGACTACTACAGACCTGTTTCTCCTACAGACCTGTTTCTCCTTACTTCTACTACAGACCTGTTTCTCCTGACTTCTACTACAGATCTGTTTCTACTACAGACCTGTTTCTACTGACTTCTACTAGACCTGTTTCTCCTACAGACCTGTTTCTACTGACTTCTACTACAGACCTGTTTTCTACTACCTGTTTCTACTGACTTCTACTACAGACCTGTTTCTACTTCTACTACAGACCTGTTTCTACTGACTTCTACTACAGACCTGTTTCTCCTGACTTCTACTACAGACCTGTTTCTCCTGACTTCTACTACAGACCTGTTTCTACTACAGACCTGTTTCTACTGACTTCTACTACAGACCTGTTTCTACTACAGACCTGTTTCTACTGACTTCTACTATAGACCTGTTTCTCCTGACTTCTACTACAGACCTGTTTCTCCTACAGACCTGTTTCTACTGACTTCTACTACAGACCTGTTTCTACTACAGACCTGTTTCTGACTTCTACACAGACCTGTTTCTACTGACTTCTACTACAGACCTGTTTCTACTACAGACCTGTTTCTACTGACTTCTACTACAGACCTGTTTCTACTGACCTATTTCTACTGACTTCTACTACAGACCTGTTTCTCCTGACTTCTACTACAGACCTGTTTCTACTACTACTACAGACCTGTTTCCTGACTTTCTACTGACTTCTACTACAGACCTGTTTCTACTACAGACCTGTTTCTACTGACTTCTACTACAGACCTGTTTCTACTACAGACCTGTTTCTACTGACTTCTACTACAGACCTGTTTCTACTACAGACCTGTTTCTACTGACTTCTACTACAGACCTGTTTCTACTACAGACCTGTTTCTACTGACTTCTACTACAGACCTGTTTCTCCTGACTTCTACTACAGACCTGTTTCTCCTACAGACCTGTTTCTACTGACTTCTACTACAGACCTGTTTCTCCTACAGACCTGTTTCTACTGACTTCTACTACAGACCTGTTTATCCTACAGACCTGTTTCTCCTGACTTCTACTACAGACCTGTTTCTACTACAGACCTGTTTCTACTGACTTCAGACTTTCTTCTACTACAGACCTGTTTCTACTGACTTCTACTACAGACCTGTTTCTCCTGACTTCTACTACAGACCTGTTTCTCCTACAGACCTGTTTCTACTGACTTCTACTACAGACCTGTTTCTACTACAGACCTGTTTCTCTACAGACCTGTTTCTACTACAGACCTGTTTCTACTACAGACCTGTTTCTACTGACTTCTACTACAGACCTGTTTCTACTGACTTCTACTACAGACCTGTTTCTCCTGACTTCTACTACAGACCTGTTTCTACTACAGACCTGTTTCTACTGACTTCTACTACAGACCTGTTTCTACTACAGACCTGTTTCTACTGACTTCTACTACAGACCTGTTTCTCCTGACTTCTACTACAGACCTGTTTCTCCTGACTTCTACTACAGACCTGTTTCTCTTCTACTACAGACCTGTTTCTACTGACTTCTACTACAGACCTGTTTCTCCTGACTTCTACTACAGACCTGTTTCTCCTGACTTCTACTACAGACCTGTTTCTACTACAGACCTGTTTCTACTGACTTCTACTACAGACCTGTTTCTACTACAGACCTGTTTCTACTGACTTTTACTACAGACCTGTTTCTACTACAGACCTGTTTCTACTGACTTCTACTACAGACCTGTTTCTCCTGACTTCTACTACAGACCTGTTTCTCCTGACTTCTACTACAGACCTGTTTCTCCTGACTTCTACTACAGACCTGTTTCTACTGACTTCTACTACAGACCTGTTTCTCCTGACTTCTACTACAGACCTGTTTCTCCTGACTTCTACTACAGACCTGTTTCTTCTACTACAGACCTGTTTCTACTACAGACCTGTTTCTACTGACTTCTACTACAGACCTGTTTCTACTACAGACCTGTTTCTACTGACTTCTACTACAGACCTGTTTCTACTACAGACCTGTTTCTACTGACTTCTACTACAGACCTGTTTCTACTACAGACCTGTTTCTACTGACTTCTACTACAGACCTGTTTCTCCTTACTTCTACTACAGACCTGTTTCTACTACAGACCTGTTTCTACTGACTTCTACTACAGACCTGTTTCTCCTACAGACCTGTTTCTACTGACTTCTACTACAGACCTGTTTCTACTACAGACCTGTTTCTCCTGACTTCTACTACAGACCTGTTTCTACTACAGACCTGTTTCTACTGACTTCTACTACAGACCTGTTTCTCTACAGACCTGTTTCTACTGACTTCTACTACAGACCTGTTTTTCTACTACAGACCTGTTTCTCCTGACTTCTACTACAGACCTGTTTCTCCTACAGAGCTGTTTCTACTGACTTCTACTACAGACCTGTTTCTACTACAGACCTGTTTCTCCTACAGACCTGTTTCTCCTGACTTCTACTACAGACCTGTTTCTACTACAGACCTGTTTCTACTGACTTCTACTACAGACCTGTTTCTTCTGACTTCTACTACAGACCTGTTTCTCCTGACTTCTACTACAGACCTGTTTCTACTACAGACCTGTTTCTACTGACTTCTACTACAGACCTGTTTCTACTACAGACCTGTTTCTACTGACTTCTACTACAGACCTGTTTCTCCTACAGACCTGTTTCTCCTGACTTCTACTACAGACCTGTTTCTACTACAGACCTGTTTCTACTGACTTCTACTACAGACCTGTTTCTACTACATACCTGTTTCTACTGACTTCTACTACAGACCTGTTTCTTCTGACTTCTACTACAGACCTGTTTCTCCTGACTTCTACTACAGACCTGTTTCTACTGACTTCTACTACAGACCTGTTTCTACTACAGACCTGTTTCTACTGACTTCTACTACAGACCTGTTTCTACTACAGACCTGTTTCTACTGACTTCTACTACAGACCTGTTTCTCCTACAGACCTGTTTCTACTGACTTCTACTACAGACCTGTTTCTACTACAGACCTGTTTCTTCTACTGACTTCTACTACAGACCTGTTTCTCCTGACTTCTACTACAGACCTGTTTCTCCTGACTTCTACTACAGACCTGTTTCTACTGACTTCTACTACAGACCTGTTTCTCCTGACTTCTACTACAGACCTGTTTCTCCTGACTTCTACTACAGACCTGTTTCTCCTACAGACCTGTTTCTACTGACTTCTACTACAGACCTGTTTATCCTACAGACCTGTTTCTACTGACTTCTACTACAGACCTGTTTCTACTACAGACCTGTTTCTACTGACTTCTACTACAGACCTGTTTCTCCTGACTTCTACTACAGACCTGTTTTTCTCCTACAGACCTGTTTCTACTGACTTCTACTACAGACCTGTTTCTCCTGACTTTCTACTACACAGACCTGTTTCTCCTGACTTCTACTACAGACCTGTTTCTACTGACTTCTACTACAGACCTGTTTCTCCTGACTGTCTTCTACTACAGACCTGTTTCTACTGACTTCTACTACAGACCTGTTTCTACTACAGACCTGTTTCTACTGACTTCTACTACAGACCTGTTTCTTCTACAGACCTGTTTCTCCTGACTTCTACTACAGACCTGTTTCTACTACAGACCTGTTTCTACTGACTTCTACTACAGACCTGTTTCTACTACAGACCTGTTTCTACTGACTTCTACTACAGACCTGTTTCTACTGACTTCTACTACAGACCTGTTTCTCCTACAGACCTGTTTCTACTGACTTCTACTACAGACCTGTTTCTCCTACAGACCTGTTTCTACTGACTTCTACTACAGACCTGTTTCTCCTGACTTCTACTACAGACCTGTTTCTACTGACTTCTACTATAGACCTGTTTCTCCTGACTTCTACTACAGACCTGTTTCTACTGACTTCTACTACAGACCTGTTTCTACTGACTTCTACTACAGACCTGTTTCTACTACAGACCTGTTTCTACTGACTTCTACTACAGACCTGTTTCTACTACAGACCTGTTTCTCTACTGACTTCTACTACAGACCTGTTTCTACTACAGACCTGTTTCTACTGACTTCTACTACAGACCTGTTTCTACTACAGACCTGTTTCTACTGACTTCTACTACAGACCTGTTTCTCCTGACTTCTACTACAGACCTGTTTCTACTACAGACCTGTTTCTACTGACTTCTACTACAGACCTGTTTCTCCTACAGACCTGTTTCTACTGACTTCTACTACAGACCTGTTTCTACTACAGACCTGTTTCTCCTGACTTCTACTACAGACCTGTTTCTACTACAGACCTGTTTCTACTGACTTCTACTACAGACCTGTTTCTACTACAGACCTGTTTCTACTGACTTCTACTACAGACCTGTTTCTCCTGACTTCTACTACAGACCTGTTTCTCTACAGACTGTTTCTACTTACTTCTACTACAGACCTGTTTCTACTACAGACCTGTTTCTACTACAGACCTGTTTCTCCTGACTTCTACTACAGACCTGTTTCTACTACAGACCTGTTTCTACTGACTTCTACTACTACAGACCTGTTTCTACTGACTTCTACTACAGACCTGTTTCTCCTGACTTCTACTACAGACCTGTTTCTACTACAGACCTGTTTCTACTGACTTCTACTACAGACCTGTTTCTACTACAGACCTGTTTCTACTACCTGTTTCTCCTACAGACCTGTTTCTACTGACTTCTACTACAGACCTGTTTCTCCTACAGACTACAGACCTGTTTCTCTACTGACTTCTACTACAGACCTGTTTGACTTACTCTGTTTCTACTACAGACCTGTTTCTCTGACTGACTTCTACTACAGACCTGTTTCCTACAGACCTGTTTCTCTGACTTCTACTACAGACCTGTTTCTCCTGACTTCTACTACAGACCTGTTTCTACTACACTTCTACTACAGACCTGTTTCTACTGACTTCTACTACAGACCTGTTTCTACTCTACTACAGACCTGTTTCTACTACAGACCTGTTTCTACTGACTTCTACTACAGACCTGTTTCTCCTGACTTCTACTACAGACCTGTTTCTCTACTGACTTCTACTACAGACCTGTTTCTACTACAGACCTGTTTCTACTACAGACCTGTTTCTACTGACTTCTACTACAGACCTGTTTCTCCTGACTTCTACTACAGACCTGTTTCTACTGACTTCTACTACAGACCTGTTTCTCTACAGACCTGTTTCTACTGACTTCTACTACAGACTTCTACTACAGACCTGTTTCTCCTGACTTCTACTACAGACCTGTTTCTACTACAGACCTGTTTCTACTGACTTCTACTACAGACCTGTTTCTACTACAGACCTGTTTCTACTGACTTCTACTACAGACCTGTTTCTCCTGACTTCTACTACAGACCTGTTTCTCCAGACCTGACTTCTACTACAGACCTGTTTCTACTACTTTCTACTGACTTCTACTACAGACCTGTTTCTACTACAGACCTGTTTCTCTACTACAGACTTCTACTACAGACCTGTTTCTTCTACAGACCTGTTTCCTGACTTCTACTACAGACCTGTTTCTCTACTTCTACTAGAGACCTGTTTCTACTTCTACTACAGACCTGTTTCTACTGACTTCTACTACAGACCTGTTTTCTACTACAGACCTGTTTCTACTACAGACCTGTTTCTACTCTACTACAGACCTGTTTTGTTTCTACTTCTACTACAGACCTGTTTCTCTGACTTCTACTACAGACCTTTTTCTACTGACTTCTACTACAGACCTGTTTCTACTACAGACCTGTTTCTACTGACTTCTACTACAGACCTGTTTCTACTACAGACCTGTTTCTACTGACTTCTACTACAGACCTGTTTCTACTACAGACCTGTTTCTACTGACAGACTACTACAGACTGTTTCTACTACAGACCTGTTTCTACTGACTTCTACTACAGACCTGTTTCTACTACAGACCTGTTTCTACTGACTTCTACTACAGACCTGTTTTTCTACTACAGACCTGTTTCTACTGACTTCTACTACAGACCTGTTTCTCCTGACTTCTACTACAGACCTGTTTCTCCTGACCTGTTTCTACTGACTTCTACTACTACAGACCTGTTTCTACTAGAGACCTGTTTCTCCTGACTTCTACTACAGACCTGTTTCTACTACAGACCTGTTTCTACTGACTTCTACTACAGACCTGTTTCTCCTGACTTCTACTACAGACCTGTTTCTACTTCTACAGACTGTTTACTACAGACCTGTTTCTACTGACTTCTACTACAGACCTGTTTCTCCTTCACTACCTGACCTTTTCTACTACACAGACCTGTTTTCTCCTACAGACCTGTTTCTACTGACTTCTACTACAGACCTGTTTCTACTACAGACCTGTTTCTACTGACTTCTACTACAGACCTGTTTCTCCTGACTTCTACTACAGACCTGTTTCTACTACAGACCTGTTTCTACTGACTTCTACTACAGACCTGTTTCTCCTGACTTCTACTACAGACCTGTTTCTACTGACTTCTACTACAGACCTGTTTCTACTGACTTCTACTACATACCTGTTTCTACTACAGACCTGTTTCTCCTGACTTCTACTACAGACCTGTTTCTCTTCTACTACAGACCTGTTTCTACTGACTTCTACTACAGACCTGTTTCTCCTGACTTCTACTACAGACCTGTTTCTACTGACTTCTACTACAGACCTGTTTCTACTACAGACCTGTTTCTACTGACTTCTACTACAGACCTGTTTCTACTACAGACCTGTTTCTACTGACTTCTACTACAGACCTGTTTCTACTACAGACCTGTTTCTACTGACTTCTACTACAGACCTGTTTCTCTACAGAGACTGTTTCTCCTGACTTCTACTACAGACCTGTTTCTACTACAGACCTGTTTCTACTGACTTCTACTACAGACCTGTTTCTACTACAGACCTGTTTCTACTGACTTCTACTACAGACCTGTTTCTCCTGACTTCTACTACAGACCTGTTTCTCCTACAGACCTGTTTCTACTTCTACTACAGACCTGTTTCTACTACAGACCTGTTTCTACTACAGACCTGTTTCTCCTGACTTCTACTACAGACCTGTTTCTACTACAGACCTGTTTCTACCTGACTTCTACTACAGACCTGTTCTTACTGACTTCTACTACAGACCCTGTTTCTACAGACCTGTTTCTACTGACTTCTACTACAGACCTGTTTCTACTACAGACCTGTTTCTCCTGACTTCTACTACAGACCTGTTTCTACTGACTTCTACTACAGACCTGTTTCTACTGACTTCTACTACAGACCTGTTTCTACTACAGACCTGACTGACTTCTACTACATACCTGTTTCTCCTGACTTCTACTACAGACCTGTTTCTCCTGTTTTCTACTACAGACCTGTTTCTACTGACTTCTACTACAGACCTGTTCCGACTTACTTCTACTACAGACCTGTTTCTACTGACTTCTACTACAGACCTGTTTCTACTACAGACCTGTTTCTACTGACTTCTACTACAGACCTGTTTCTTCTACAGACCTGTTTCTCCTGACTTCTACTACAGACCTTTTCTACTACAGACCTGTTTCTACTACTACTACAGACCTGTTTCTACTGACTTCTACTACAGACCTGTTTCTCCTACAGACCTTTTCTACTTCACTGACCTGTTTACTACTGACTTCTACTACAGACCTGTTTCTACTACACTTCTACTACAGACCTGTTTCTCCTGACTTCTACTACAGACCTGTTTCTCCTGACTTCTACTACAGACCTGTTTCTACTGACTTCTACTACAGACCTGTTTCTACTACAGACCTGTTTCTACTGACTTCTACTACAGACCTGTTTCTACTACAGACCTGTTTCTTGACTTCTACTACAGACTGTTTCTACTACAGACCTGTTTCTACTGACTTCTGTACAGACACCTGTTTTCTACTACAGACCTGTTTCTACTGACTTCTACTACTAGACCTGTTTCTCCTTGACTTTTACTACAGACTGACTTTCTACACAGACCTGTTTCTACTACAGACCTGTTTCTACTGACTTCTACTACAGACCTGTTTCTCGTACAGACCTGTTTCTCCTGACTTCTACTACAGACCTGTTTCTCCTACAGACTGTTTCTACTACTACAGACCTGTTTCTACTACTGACCTGTTTCTACTGACTTCTACTACAGACCTGTTTCTCCTACAGACCTGTTTCTCCTACTTCTACTACAGACCTGTTTCTCCTGACTTCTACTACAGATCTGTTTTCTACTACAGACCTGTTTTTACTGACTTCTACTACAGACCTGTTTCTACTACTACTCCTACAGACCTGTTTCTCCTGACTTCTACTACAGACCTGTTCTACTACAGACCTGTTTCTACTGACTTCTACTACAGACCTGTTTCTCCTGACTTCTACTACAGACCTGTTTCTACTGACTTCTACTACAGACCTGTTTTCTACTACAGACCTGTTTCTACTGACTTCTACTACAGACCTGTTTCTCTACTACAGACCTGTTTCTACTGACTTCTACTACAGACCTGTTTCTACTACAGACCTGTTTCTACTGACTTCTACTACAGACCTGTTTCTACTGACTTCTACTACAGACCTGTTTCTACTACAGACCTGTTTCTACTGACTTCTACTACAGACCTGTTTCTACTACAGACCTGTTTCTCCTACAGACCTGTTTCTCCTGACTTCTACTACAGACCTGTTTCTACTACAGACCTGTTTCTCTGACTTCTACTACAGACCTGTTTCTCTACAGACTTTTCTACTGACTTCTACTACAGACCTGTTTCTCCTACAGACCTGTTTCTACTGACTTCTACTACAGACCTGTTTCTACTACAGACCTGTTTCTACTGACTTCTACTACAGACCTGTTTCTACTACAGACCTGTTTCTACTTCTACTACAGACCTGTTTCTACTGACTTCTACTACAGACCTGTTTCTCCTGACTTCTACTACAGACCTGTTTCTCTGACTTCTACTACAGACCTGTTTCTACTACAGACCTGTTTCTACTGACTTCTACTACAGACCTGTTTCTTCTACAGACCTGTTTCTACTGACTTCTACTACAGACCTGTTTCTACTACAGACCTGTTTTACTACAGACATGTTCTTCTACTACAGACCTGTTTCTACTACAGACCTGTTTCTCCTGACTTCTACTACAGACCTGTTTCTCCTGACTTCTACAGCAGACCTGTTTCTACTGACTTTACTACTACCTGTTTCTCCTGACTTCTACTACAGACCTGTTTCTACTACAGACCTGTTTCTACTGACTTCTACTACAGACCTGTTTCTCCTGACTTCTACTACAGACCTGTTTCTCCTGACTTCTACTACAGACCTGTTTCTCCTGACTACTACAGACCTGTTTCTACTACAGACCTGTTTCTACTGACTTCTACTACAGACCTGTTTCTCCTGACTTCTACTACAGACCTTTTCTACTACTAGACTTTCTACTATAGACCTGTTTCTCCTGACTTCTACTACAGACTGTTTCTACTACAGACCTGTTTTCTACTGACTTCTACTACAGACCTGTTTCTACTACAGACCTGTTTCTACTGACTTCTACTACAGACCTGTTTCTCCTGACTTCTACTACAGACCTGTTTCTCTACAGACCTGTTTCTACTGACTTCTACTACAGACCTGTTTTCTCCTACAGACCTGTTTCTCTGCTTCTACTACAGACCTGTTTCTACTACAGACCTGTTTCTACTGACTTCTACTACAGACCTGTTTCTACTACAGACCTGTTTCTACTGACTTCTACTACAGACCTGTTTCTCCTACAGACCTGTTTCTACTGACTTCTACTACAGACCTGTTTCTCCTGACAGAGACCTGTTTCTCCTGACTTCTACTACTTACTGTTTTCTACTACAGACCTGTTTCTACTACAGACCTGTTTCTACTACAGACCTGTTTCTACTGACTTCTACTACAGACCTGTTTCTCTACTACAGACCTGTTTCTACTGAATTCTACTACAGACCTGTTTCTCTTCTACTACAGACCTGTTTCTCCTGACTTCTACTACAGACCTGTTTCTACTACAGACTGTTTCTACTGACCTTCTCTACTACAGACTTCTACTACAGACCTGTTTCTACTACAGACCTTCTTCTACAGACTGTTTCTACTACAGACCTGTTTCTCCTGACTTCTACTACAGACCTGTTTCTACTGAGACCTGTTCTACTGACTTCTACTACAGACCTGTTCTCTACTACAGACCTGTTTTCTACTGACTTCTACTACTACAGACCTGTTTCTACTACAGACCTGTTTTTCTGACTTCTACTACACCTGTTTCTCCTGACTTCTACTACAGACCTGTTTTCTACTACAGACCTGACTTCTACTACAGACCTGTTTTTCTACTACAGACCTGTTTCTACTGACTTCTACTACAGACCTGTTTCTCTACTGACCTGTTTCTACTGACCTGTTTCTACTACAGACCTGTTTCTCCTGACTTCTACTACAGACCTGTTTCTACTACAGACCTGTTTCTACTGACTTCTACTACAGACCTGTTTTCTCCTGACTACTACAGACCTGTTTCTCCTGACTTCTACTACAGACCTGTTTCTCCTGACTTCTACTACAGACCTGTTTCTACCTGACTTCTACTACAGACCTGTTTTACTGACTACTACTACAGACCTGTTTCTACTGACTTCTACTACAGACCTGTTTTTTCTACAGACCTGTTTCTCCTGACTTCTACTACAGACCTGTTTCTACTACAGACCTGTTTCTACTTTCTTTCCTACTACAGACTTCTACTACAGACCTGTTTCTCCTGACTTCTACTACAGACCTGTTTCTCCTACAGACTGTTTCTACTACACTTCTACTACCTGACCTGTTTCTCCTGACTTCTACTACAGACCTGTTTTTGACTTCTACTACAGACCTGTTTCTACTACTGACTTCTACTACAGACCTGTTTCTACTGACTTCTACTACAGACAGTTTTCTACTGACTGTACTCTACTACAGACCTGTTTCTACTGACTTCTACTACAGACCTGTTTCTCCTGACTTCTACTACAGACCTGTTTCTTCTACTGACTTCTACTACAGACCTGTTTCTCTACTACAGACCTGTTTCTCCTGACTTCTACTACAGACCTGTTTCTCCTGACTACAGACCTGTTTCTACTGACTTCTACTACAGACCTGTTTCTACTGACTTCTACTACAGACCTGTTTCTCTGACTTCTACTACAGACCTGACTTCTACTACAGACCTGTTTCTACTGACTTCTACTACAGACCTGTTTCTACTACAGACCTGTTTCTACTACAGACTATCTACTACTACTGACTTCTACTACAGACCTGTTCTCTACTACAGACCTGTTTCTACTGACCTTTTACTGACTTTACTACACCTGACTTCTACTACAGACCTGTTTCTCCTGACTTCTACTACAGACCTGTTCTACTACAGACCTGTTTCTACTGACTTCTACTACTACAGACCTGACTTCTACTACAGACCTGTTCTCTACTTCTGACCTGTTTCTACTACAGACCTGTTTCTACTGACTTCTACTACAGACCCTGTTTCTACTACAGACCTGTTTCTGTTGACTTCTACTACTGACTTTTCTCTGACTACTACAGACCTGTTTCTCCTGACTTCTACTACAGACCTGTTTCTACTACAGACCTGTTTCTACTACAGACCTGTACTACAGACCTGTTTCTACTACAGACCTGTTTCTACTGACTTCTACTACAGACCTGTTTCTACTACAGACCTGTTTCTACTACTGACTTCTACTACAGACCTGTTTCTACTACAGACCTGTTTCTACTGACTTCTACTACAGACCTGTTTCTCCTGACTTCTACTACTACCTGTTTCTACTACAGACCTGTTTCTACTACAGACCTGTTTCTACTTCACACCTGTTTGACTTACTACTGACTTCTACTACAGACTGTTTCTACTACAGACCTGTTTCTACTACAGACCTGTTTCTCCTGACTACTGACCTTCTACTTCTACTACAGACCTGTTTCTACTACAGACCTGTTTCTACTGACCTGTTCTACTACAGACCTGTTTCTACTACAGACCTGTTTCTACTGACTTCTACTACAGACCTGTTTCTGACTTACTACAGACCTGTTTCTACTGACTTCTACTACTCAGACCTGTTTCTACTACAGACCTGTTTCTACTGACTTCTAACAGACCTGTTTCTATACTACAGACCTGTTTCTACTACAGACCTGTTTCTACAGACCTGTTTACTAGACTGTTTCTACTACAGACCTGTTTCTCCTGACTTCTACTACAGACCTGTTCTTTCTACTACAGACCTGTTTCTACTGACTTCTACTACAGACCTGTTTCTACTACTACAGACCTGTTTCTACTGACTACTACAGACCTGTTCTACTACAGACCTGTTTCTACTGACTTCTACTACAGACCTGTTACTACAGACCTGACTGTTTCTACTACAGACCTGTTTCTACTGACTTTCTACTACAGACCTGTTTCTACTGACTTCTACTACAGACCTGTTCTCTGACTTCTACTACAGACTTCTTCTACTACACCTGTTTCTACTGACTTCTACTACAGACCTGTTTCTCCTACAGACTTCTACTACTGACTTTTCCTGTACTACAGACCTGTTTCTACTACAGACCTGTTTCTACTACAGACCTGTTTCTACTGACTTCTATACAATACCTGACTTCTACTACAGACCTGTTTCTTCTACTGACTTCTACTACAGACCTGTTTTTCTACCTGTTTCTCCTGACTTCTACTACAGACCTGTTTCTACTACAGACCTGTTTACTACTACTACACCTGTTTCTCCTACTTCTACTACAGACCTGTTTCTACTACAGACCTCTACTGACTTCTACTACAGACCTGTTTCTACTAGACCTGTTTCTACTACAGACCTGTTCTTCTGACTTCTACTACAGACCTGTTTCTCTGACTTCTACTACAGACCTGTTTCTACTTCTACTACAGACCTGTTTCTACTACAGACCTGTTTCTACTGACTGTTTCTACTACAGACCTGTTTTCTACTGACTTCTACTATAGACCTGTTTCTACTGACTTCTACTACAGACCTGTTTCTACTACAGACCTGTTTCTACTGACTTCTACTACAGACCTGTTTCTACTACAGACCTGTTTCTACTGACAGACCTGTTTCTGTTTCTACTGACTACAGACCTGTTTCTACTACAGACCTGTTTCTACTGACTTCTACTACAGACCTGTTTCTCCTGACTTCTACTACCTGACTTGTTTTCTACTACAGACCTGTTTTTCTTCTACTACAGACCTGTTTCTACTACAGACCTGTTTCTCCTGACTTCTACTACAGACCTGTTTCTCCTGACTTCTACTACAGACCTGTTTCTACTACAGACCTGTTTCTACTGACTTCTACTACAGACCTGTTTCTACTGACTTCTACTACAGACCTGTTTCTACTGACTTCTACTACAGACCTGTTTCTACTGACTTCTACTACAGACCTGTTTCTACTACAGACCTGTTTTCTCCTGACTTCTACAGACCTGTTTCTACTACAGACCTGTTCTACTACTACAGACCTGTTTCTACTGACTTCTACTACAGACCTGTTTTCCTACAGACCTGTTTCTCCTGACTTCTACTACAGACCTGTTTCTACTACAGACCTGTTTCTACTGACTTCTACTACAGACCTGTTTCTACAGACCTGTTACAGAACCTGACTTCTACTACAGACCTGTTTCTACTGACTTCTACTACAGACCTGTTTCTCCTACAGACTGTCTGTTTCTACTGACTTTTCTACTACAGACCTGTTTCTGTTTCTGACTTCTACTACAGACCTGTTTCTACTACAGACCTGTTTCTACTGACTTCTACTACAGACCTGTTTCTCCTACAGACCTGTTTCTACTTCTTACAGACCTGTTTCTACTACAGACCTGACTTTCTACTGACTTCTACTACAGACCTGTTTCTCTGACTTCTACTACAGACTACTAGACCTGTTTCTACTGACCTCTACTACAGACCTGTTTCTACTACAGACCTGTTTCTCCTACAGACCTGTTTCTACTGACTTCTACTACAGACCTGTTTCTACTACAGACCTGTTTCTACTGACTTCTTCTACTACAGACCTGTTTCTCTGACTACTTTCTCCTACAGACCTGTTTCTACTGACTTCTACTACAGACCTGTTTCTCTCCTACTACAGACCTGTTTCTCCTACAGACTGTTTTCTACTACAGACCTGTTTCTACTACAGACCTGTTTCTACTACTTCTACTACTGTTTCTACTACAGACCTGTTTCTACTGACTTCTACTACAGACCTGTTTCTACTACAGACCTGTTTCTACTGACTTCTACTACAGACCTGTTTCTACTACAGACCTGTTTCTCCTGACTTCTACTACAGACCTGTTTCTACTACAGACCTGTTTCTACTGACTTCTACTACAGACCTGTTTCTACTACAGACCTGTTTCTACTGACTTCTACTACAGACCTGTTTCTACTACAGACTGTTTCTACTGACTTCTACTACAGACCTGTTTCTACTACAGACCTGTTTCTACTGACTTCTACTACAGACCTGTTTCTACTACAGACCTGTTTCTCCTGACTTCTACTACAGACCTGTTTTCTACTACTACAGACCTGTTTTTCTACTACAGACCTGACTTCTACTACAGACCTGTTTCTCCCACAGACCTGTTTCTCCTGACTTCTACTACAGACCTGTTTCTACTACAGACCTGTCTACTACTACTACACAGTCTTCTACTACAGACCTGTTTCTACTGACTTCTACTACAGACCTGTTTCTACTACAGACCTGTTTCTACTGACTTCTACTACAGACCTGTTTCTCCTACAGACCTGTTTCTACTGACTTCTACTACAGACCTGTTTCTCTACCTGACCTGTTTCTACTGACTTCTACTACTACAGACCTGTTTCTACTACAGAGACTGTTTCTCTGACTTCTACTACAGACTTCTACTACAGACTGTTTTCTACTACAGACCTGTTTCTCACTGACTTTCTACTACAGACCTGTTTCTCCTGACTTCTGACTACAGACCTACTTTCTACTAGACCTGTTTCTACTACTACAGACCTTGTTTCTCCTGACTTCTACTACAGACCTGTTTCTACTACAGACCTGTTTCTACTGACTTTTACTACAGACCTGTTTCTACTACAGACCTGTTTCTCCTGACTTCTACTACAGACCTGTTTCTACTACTGACCTGTTCCTACTGACTTTTACTACAGACCTGTTTCTACTACAGACCTGTTTCTACTGACTTCTACTGTACTACAGACCTGTTTCTACTACTTCTACTACAGACCTGTTTCTACTACTGACCTTTTACTACTGACCTGTTTCTACTACAGACCTGTTTCTACTGACTTCTACTATAGACCTGTTTCTACTGACTTCTACTACAGACCTGTTTCTCCTGACTTCTACTACAGACCTGTTTCTACTACAGACCTGTTTCTACTGACTTCTACTACAGACCTGTTTTCTACTTACTTCTACTGTTTACTACTGACCTGTTTCTACTGACTTCTACTACAGACCTGTTTCTACTACTGTTTCTCCTGACTTCTACTGAAGACTTTTCACTACTACAGACCTGTTTCTACTACATACCTGTTTCTACTGACTTCTACTACAGACCTGTTTCTGTTTCTACTACAGACCTGTTTCTCCTGACTTCTACTACAGACCTGTTTCTACTACAGACCTGACTTTGTTTCTACTGACTTCTACTACAGACCTGTTTCTACTACATACCAGACCTGTTTCTCCTACAGACTGACTTCTACTACAGACCTGTTTCTACTACAGACCTGTTTCTACTGACTTCTACTACAGACCTGTTTCTCGTACAGACCTGTTTCTCCTGACTTCTACTACAGACCTGTTTCTCCTACAGACCTGTTTCTACTGACTTCTACTACAGACCTGTTTTTACTACTTTCTTCTACAGACCTGTTTCTCCTACTGACTTCTACTACAGACTGTTTCTTCTGACTTCTACTACAGACCTGTTTCTACTGACTTCTACTACAGACCTGTTTCTACTACAGACCTGTTTCTACTGACTTCTACTACAGACCTGTTTCTACTACAGACTTGTTTCTACTACTTACAGACCTGTTTCTACTACAGACCTGTTTCTACTGACTTCTACTACAGACCTGTTTACTACAGACCTGTTTCTACTGACTTCTACTACAGACCTGTTTCTTCTACAGACCTGTTTCTCCTGACTTCTACTACAGATCTGTTTCTACTACAGACTGTTTCTACTGACTTCTACTACAGACCTGTTTCTACTACAGACCTGTTTCTACTGACTTCTACTACAGACCTGTTTCTCCTGACTTCTACTACATACCTGTTTCTACTACAGACCTGTTTCTACTGACTTCTACTATAGACCTGTTTCTCCTTACTTCTACTACAGACCTGTTTCTCCTGACTTCTACTACAGACCTGTTTCTACTGACTTCTACTACAGACCTGTTTCTACTGACTTCTACTACAGACCTGTTTCTACTACAGACCTGTTTCTACTGACTTCTACTATAGACCTGTTTCTCCTTACTTCTACTACAGACCTGTTTCTCCTGACTTCTACTACAGACCTGTTTCTACTACAGACCTGTTTCTACTGACTTCTACTACAGACCTGTTTCTACTACATACCTGTTTCTACTGACTTCTACTATAGACCTGTTTCTACTACAGACCTGTTTCTACTGACTTCTACTACAGACCTGTTTCTCCTACAGACCTGTTTCTACTGACTTCTACTACAGACCTGTTTCTCCTACAGAGCTTTTTCTACTGACTTCTACTACAGACCTGTTTCTACTACAGACCTGTTTCTCCTGACTTCTACTACAGACGAGTTTCTACTACAGACCTGTTTCTCCTGACTTCTACTGCAGACCTGTTTCTACTGACTTATACTACACAGTTTCTTTTAACTCTACTACAGAGAAGCATTGATTGCACTTCAGCTAATCTCAAAGTAACATTCATCTCCCGAGTGGCGCAGTGGTCTAAGGCATTGCAGTGCTAGTGCTAGCTGTGCCACTAGAGATCCTAGTTCGAATCCAGGCTCTGTCGTAGCCGGCCGCGACCGGGAGACCCATGGGGCGGCGCACAATTGGCCCAGCGTCATCCAGGGTAGGGGAGGGAATGGCCGGCAGGGATGTAGCTCAGTTTGCAACGCCAGGGTTGTGGGTTCGATTCCCACGGGGGGCCAGTATGAATAAAATAAAATAATAACTAACTAACTGTAAGTCGCTCTGGATAAGAGCGTCTGCTAAATGACAAAAAAATATATATATAATAATTTGGAAGAAGAGGTTGCAGGGAAAGGAGAGAAGTGATGGACATGGACTCAATAATAGTTCATACACAAACTACTCCCTCTGCTGGCCACTCTCTCAAACAGACACCATTCACATACAGTATACAGACACGATTCACACCCACGATTCACACCCACAGACACGATTCACACCCACGATTCACACCCACAGACACAATTCATACCCACAGATACAATTCACATATACACACATGATTCCGCCTGTACTGAGGGATAAGCGTTGCACAGGAGTGCCGCCAGCTGATGTAAGACAGTGTGATGGAGTGTGTAAGTGTTCATGGAAAAGGATAAAGAACTGGGTAGCACACACCCCCCCTCTCCTCGGCTCTCCTGTCCTCTCTCCTCCTTGTTCCGGAAACTTGTCGAGGAGAATGTCAATTCGTTAGCAGGCAAACGAAGGCTGATCCCTTCCTCCATGACCTACTTCCACAGAGGATGCACAAGAGTATCCTCGCAGCAGGTAGCGCGGAATCGTTTTGAATTCCACCACACCCCCTTTGCTGTTGTTTTCTGGAAGGAGAAAAGCATGCACACATTAAAAACCATTTATCCTTTATCTAGAAAATGTCACAACTAGCTACATGTGCTTTTATCACTTTACACATTTACAGACCTTCCAACCTTGAATAATTTTTATGAGTACCACACCCCTGGCCCCACGTACCCCACGACGGCGAGCATGCGACACCCACAATGCTCAAATCATAGGCACCTTTTATATCCTAATATCGATGTTGGCAGAAGACTGCCTCAGTAGGAATGGTATAGGCTAGGGGTATTCAGCTCTTACCCTACGAGGTCCAGAGCCTGCTGGTTTTCTGTTCTACCTGATCATTAATTGCACCCACCTGGTGTCGAAGGCCTAAATCAGCGCCTGATTAGAAAAATATTGAGTGGAACTAGCTTCCAGGTCCAGAGATGAGTGGAACTAGCTTCCAGGTCCAGAGATGAGTGGAACTAGCTTCCAGGTCCAGAGATGAGTGGAACTAGCTTCCAGGTCCAGAGATGAGTTAGGGGGGTATAGGCCATAGACCGTTATGGGGACTTGGTAATTGACTGCTCTTTCAGATTCAGATCAACTTTATTATCCCACCAGGGGGAAATTCATTTGGTCATGTGCTTAAAAAGATGTTACATAAAACATGAAAACACAGAAACTACACAATATAATTCAATCAATGTGCTATAGCTACAAAGGTGCAATATCCTGTATACTGGAGGGACCAACATACTATCTATTAAATAGCCTGATGCCTGTTGGAATAAAACACTCCCCATATCTATCTGTTAAGATTTCCTTTTGAAGAAGTCTCTTTCCCCTTGTCCGGCTGCTGCTGTGACTGAATTTTGAGTGAAGGGGATGAGTAATGTCCTATAAAATGCTTTCACGTTTTAGGAGGATCGGTTTTGTGTACTGGATGGCTGATTCTTGATCTATACCAATTATACTTCCTGCTGTCTTGATCAAGCACTGAAGTTTGACTTGGTCTAGCACTCGCATGTTTCCAAACACGCAGCACACTCTGCAGGACAGATTTCTAGAACATTTGTAAGATATGGCGGTCGAGTTTGCAAAATAAAAATAAAAACATTCTCTTTTTTTTATTTTTTTATTTCACCTTTATTTAACCAGGTAAGCCAGTTGAGAACAAGTTCTAATTTACAACTGCGACCTGGCCAAGATAAAGCAAAGCAGTGCGATAAAAACAACACAGAGTTACATATGGGGTAAAAAACATAAAGTCAAAAATACAACAGAAAATATATATACAGTGTGTGCAAATGTAGTAAGTTATGGAGGTAAGGCTATAAATAGGCTATAGTGCAAAATAATTACAAAAGTATTAACACTGGAATGCTAGATGTGCAAGAGATTATGTGCAAATAGAGATACTGGGGTGCAAAAGAGCAAAATAAATAACAATATAGGGATGAGGTAGTTGGGTGGGCTAATTTCAGATGGGCTGTGTACAGGTGCAGTGATCGGTAAGGTGCTCTGACAACTGATGCTTAAAGTTAGTGAGGGAGATAAGAGTCTCCAGCTTCAGAGATTTTTGCAATTCGTTCCAGTCATTGGCAGCAGAGAACTGGAAGGAATGGCGGCCAAAGGAGGTGTTGGCTTTGGGAATGACCAGTGAGATATACCTGCTGGAGCGCAGACTACGGGTGGGTGCTGCTATGGTGACCAATGAGCTAAGATAAGGCGGGGATTTGCCTAGCAGTGATTTATAGATGGCCTGGAGCCAGTGGGTTTGACGACGAACATGTAGTGAGGACCAGCCAACAAGAGCGTACAGGTCACAGTGGTGGGTAGTGTATGGGGCTTTGGAGACAAAACGGATGGCACTGTGATAGACTACATCCAATTTGCTGAGTAGAGTGTTGGAGGCTATTTTGTAAATGACATCGCCGAAGTCAAGGATCGGTAGGATAGTCAGTTTTACGAGGGCATGTTTGGCAGCATGAGTGAAGGAGGCTTTGTTGCGAAATAGGAAGCCGATTCTAGATTTAACTTTGGATTGGAGATTCTTTATGTGAGTCTGGAAGGAGAGTTTACAGTCTAACCAGACACCTAGGTATTTGTAGTTGTCCACATACTCTAGGTCAGACCCGTCGAGAGTGGTGATTCTAGTCGGGTGGGCGGGTGCCAGCAGCGTTCGATTGAAAAGCATGCATTTAGTTTTACTAGTGTTTAAGAGCAGTTGGAGGCTACTGAAGGAGTGTTGTATGGCATTGAAGCTCGTTTGGAGGTTTGTTAACACAGTGTCCAATGAAGGGCCAGATGTATACAAAAATGGTGTCGTCTGCATAGAGGTGGATCTGAGAGTCACCAGCAGCAAGAGCGACATCATTGATATACACGGAGAAAAGTGTCGGCCCAAGAATTGAACCCTGTGGCACCCCCATAGAGACTGCCATAGGTCCAGACAACAGGCCCTCCGATTTGACACACTGAACTCAATCTGAGAAGTAGTTGGTGAACCAGGCGAGGCAGTCATTTGAGAAACCAAGGCTATTTAGACTGCCAATAAGAATGCGGTGGTTGACAGAGTCGAAAGCCTTGGCCAGGTCGATGAAGACGGCTGCACAGTACTGTCTATTATCAATCGCGGTTATAATATCGTTTAGGACCTTGAGCGTGGCTGAAGTGCACCCATGACCAGCTCGGAAACTGGATTGCATAGCGGAGAAGGTACGGTGGTATTCGAAATGGTCGGTGATCTGTTTGTTAACTTGGCTTTCAAATACTTTCGAAAGGCAGGGCAGGATGGATATAGGTCTGTAGCAGTTTGGATCTAGAGTGTCACCCCCTTTGAAGAGGGGGATGACCGCGGCAGCTTTCCAATCTCTGGGGATCTCAGACGTTACGAAAGAGAGGTTGAACAGACTAGTAATAGGGGTTGCGACAATTTCGGCGGCTAGTTTTAGAAAGAAAGGGTCCAGATTGTCTAGCCCAGCTGATTTGTAGGGGTCCAGATTTTGCAGCTCTTTCAAAACGTCTTTTTTCTCTGTTCTCTTTATGTTTGCAAAAGCACAGTTATTGAATTTCAGTTTGTCTATTTTGATTCCCAGGTATTTGTATGTGGTCACTATTGACGGATTCCCCATTGATCTTCGTAGGGGGTAGTGGTGTTTTGTACCTTCTGAAATCAATTTCCATCGCGTTATCTGCGCACCACTGGCCGGATTTTACAGTTTCTCGGTCAAAACCTTGAAGAGAGGCTTGGTCAGGGTGGAGGAAGCCCAGAGGTGTCATCTGCATATTTAAATAATTTGCTGCGTCAGAGGCTTGATAATCATTTGTGTCCAGTGTGACCAGTATCTGTGAAAGTAGGCAACCTTGAGGAGCTCCTGTATTCACCGTTCTAGATGTAGAGATGGCGGAGTTAATCTTCACTTGTTGAGTACGGTTCACAAGGAAACTATTGACACCCAAATCCACCAGCTTATCCACCACTAGGTGGGGTTGGATGGTGTTAAAACGCACTACTGAAGTCAATGAATACAATTTTCACTAGGCTATTTGCCTCTAAACGTTCATAGATATTGTTCAGCATGACCAGTAACGCATCGTCAACACCCCTGGAGGCATGGTAGGCGAATTGCTTTGGATCTAGTTGGGATGAGAGACCAGAGAGAATTGCAGGGCTTCAGGGCAGCATAGCACCCTGCAGGGAGGAATACAGATGTCAGGGCTTCAGGGCAGCATAGCACCCTGCAGGGAGGAATACAGATGTCAGGGCTTCAGGGCAGCATGCCACCCTGCAGGGAGGAATACAGATGTCAGGGCTTCAGGGCAGCATAGCACCCTGCAGGGAGGAATACAGATGTCAGGGCTTCAGGGCAGCATGCCACCCTGCAGGGAGGAATACAGATGTCAGGGCTTCAGGGCAGCATAGCACCCTGCAGGGAGGAATACAGATGTCAGGGCTTCAGGGCAGCATAGCACCCTGCAGGGAGGAATACAGATGTCAGGGCTTCAGGGCAGCATGCCACCCTGCAGGGAGGAATACAGATGTCAGGGCTTCAGGGCAGCATAGCACCCTGCAGGGAGGAATACAGATGTCAGGGCTTCAGGGCAGCATAGCACCCTGCAGGGAGGAATACAGATGTCAGGGCTTCAGGGCAGCATGCCACCCTGCAGGGAGGAATACAGATGTCAGGGCTTCAGGGCAGCATGCCACCCTGCAGGGAGGAATACAGATGTCAGGGCTTCAGGGCAGCATAGCACCCTGCAGGGAGGAATACAGATGTCAGGGCTTCAGGGCAGCATAGCACCCTGCAGGGAGGAATACAGATGTCAGGGCTTCAGGGCAGCATGCCACCCTGCAGGGCGTAAATTGTTATTTTATTTTGGCCTTTGTTTTTAGGTATTGGGACAATCAGCGACTTCTTCCATAAATCTGGAATAATCCCACTGTTCAGTGACAACTGGAACTGTTTCTGAAACGGTAATGCCAGCTGGTCTTCATGCCTAAAGTACCTTGCTGCTGATGCCGTCTGGACCATATGATTTTCATGGGTTGACACGTTAAAAGTGTTGCTTGACGTCATTCACAGAGATCTATATCTCAACAGATGGTATGCTGTCTATACTGTCCAAGGTCACTTCCTGCTGCAATGTAAAATCACACATAAAACCTACAATAGAAACGGTTGAAATCATTTGCAAAAGCAAGGTCATTTTCATCGGTCAAACAATGAGTCTTTGGTTTTTTAGCCCTTGCCAGAATTTCCCACTGTCCTTGTAAAGATTTTCAAAATTGTCTTTATATGCTGCCTTGTTTTTCCTCTTTACTGATTTAAACACTCGTTTTTTCTGGTTTAGAAGAAATTCCCGAGTTACCCTTTTAATTCCCGAGTTACCCACAGTTTATTATTGGGGAAGATGTTGACTTTCTTTTTGGGAATAATGAAATCCTCACAGAAACGGATGTACTCAGAGACTGTATCCGCTGCCTCTTCCAGGTCATCGGCTCTGCCCAGTCAGTGGACTCAGACCCTGGAGGGCTTCAGGAGCCCAGTCAGTGGACTCAGACCCTGGAGGGCTTCAGGAGCCCAGTCAGTGGACTCAGACCCTGGAGGGCTTCAGGAGCCCAGTCAGCGGACTCAGACCCTGGAGGGCTTCAGGAGCCCAGTCAGTGGACTCAGACCCTGGAGGGCTTCAGGAGCCCAGTCAGTGGACTCAGACCCTGGAGGGCTTCAGGAGCCCAGTCAGTGGACTCAGACCCTGGAGGGCTTCAGGAGCCCAGTCAGTGGACTCAGACCCTGGAGGGCTTCAGGAGCCCAGTCAGTGGACTCAGACCCTGGAGGGCTTCAGGAGCCCAGTCAGTGGACTCAGACCCTGGAGGGCTTCAGGAGCCCAGTCAGTGGACTCAGACCCTGGAGGGCTTCAGGAGTCCAGTCTGTGGACTCAGACCCTGGAGGGCTTCAGGAGCCCAGTCAGTGGACTCAGACCCTGGAGGGCTTCAGGAGCCCAGTCAGCGGACTCAGACCCTGGAGGGCTTCAGGAGCCCAGTCAGCGGACTCAGACCCTGGAGGGCTTCAGGAGCCCAGTCAGTGGACTCAGACCCAGGAGGGCTTCAGGAGCCCAGTCAGAGGACTCAGACCCTGGAGGGCTTCAGGAGCCCAGTCAGTGGACTCAGACCCTGGAGGGCTTCAGGAGCCCAGTCAGTGGACTCAGACCCTGGAGGGCTTCAGGAGCCCAGTCAGTGGACTCAGACCCTGGAGGGCTTCAGGAGTCCAGTCAGTGGACTCAGACCCTGGAGGGCTTCAGGAGCCCAGTCAGTGGACTCAGACCCTGGAGGGCTTCAGGAGCCCAGTCAGCGGACTCAGACCCTGGAGGGCTTCAGGAGTCCAGTCAGTGGACTCAGACCCTGGAGGGCTTCAGGAGCCCAGTCAGTGGACTCAGACCCTGGAGGGCTTCAGGAGCCCAGTCAGTGGACTCAGACCCTGGAGGGCTTCAGGCTCTGCCCAGTCAGTGGACTCAGACCCTGGAGGGCTTCAGGAGCTTCAGGTCAGTGGACTCAGACCCTGGAGGGCTTCAGGAGCCCAGTCAGTGGACTCAGACCCTGGAGGGCTTCAGGAGTCCAGTCAGTGGACTCAGACCCTGGAGGGCTTCAGGAGTCCAGTCAGTGGACTCAGACCCTGGAGGGCTTCAGGAGCCCAGTCAGTGGACTCAGACCCTGGAGGGCTTCAGGAGCCCAGTCAGTGGACTCAGACCCTGGAGGGCTTCAGGAGCCCAGTCAGCGGACTCAGACCCTGGAGGGCTTCAGGAGTCCAGTCAGTGGACTCAGACCCTGGAGGGCTTCAGGAGCTTCAGGTCAGTGGACTCAGACCCTGGAGGGCTTCAGGAGCCCAGTCAGTGGACTCAGACCCTGGAGGGCTTCAGGAGCCCAGTCAGTGGACTCAGACCCTGGAGGGCTTCAGGAGCTTCAGGTCAGTGGACTCAGACCCTGGAGGGCTTCAGGAGCTTCAGGTCAGTGGACTCAGACCCTGGAGGGATTCAGGAGCTTCAGGTCAGTGGACTCAGACCCTGGAGGGCTTCAGGAGCCCAGTCAGTGGACTCAGACCCTGGAGGGCTTCAGGAGCTTCAGGTCAGTGGACTCAGACCCTGGAGGGCTTCAGGAGCCCAGTCAGTGGACTCAGACCCTGGAGGGCTTCAGGAGCTTCAGGTCAGTGGACTCAGACCCTGGAGGGCTTCAGGAGCTTCAGGTCAGTGGACTCAGACCCTGGAGGGCTTCAGGAGCCCAGTCAGTGGACTCAGACCCTGGAGGGCTTCAGGAGCCCAGTCAGTGGACTCAGACCCTGGAGGGCTTCAGGAGCTTCAGGTCAGCAGACTCAGACCCTGGAGGGCTTCAGGAGTCCAGTCAGTGGACTCAGACCCTGGAGGGCTTCAGGAGCCCAGTCAGTGGACTCAGACCCTGGAGGGCTTCAGGAGCCCAGTCAGTGGACTCAGACCCTGGAGGGCTTCAGGAGCCCAGTCAGTGGACTCAGACCCTGGAGGGCTTCAGGAGCCCAGTCAGTGGACTCAGACCCTGGAGGGCTTCAGGAGCCCAGTCAGTGGACTCAGACCCTGGAGGGCTTCAGGAGCCCAGTCAGCGGACTCAGACCCTGGAGGGCTTCAGGAGCCCAGTCAGCGGACTCAGACCCAGGAGGGCTTCAGGAGCCCAGTCAGTGGACTCAGACCCTGGAGGGCTTCAGGAGCCCAGTCAGTGGACTCAGACCCTGGAGGGCTTCAGGAGCCCAGTCAGTGGACTCAGACCCTGGAGGGCTTCAGGAGTCCAGTCAGTGGACTCAGACCCTGGAGGGCTTCAGGAGCCCAGTCAGTGGACTCAGACCCTGGAGGGCTTCAGGAGCCCAGTCAGCGGACTCAGACCCTGGAGGGCTTCAGGAGCCCAGTCAGTGGACTCAGACCCTGGAGGGCTTCAGGAGCCCAGTCAGTGGACTCAGACCCAGGAGGGCTTCAGGAGCCCAGTCAGTGGACTCAGACCCTGGAGGGCTTCAGGAGCCCAGTCAGTGGACTCAGACCCTGGAGGGCTTCAGGAGCCCAGTCAGTGGACTCAGACCCTGGAGGGCTTCAGGAGCCCAGTCAGTGGACTCAGACCCTGGAGGGCTTCAGGAGTCCAGTCAGTGGACTCAGACCCTGGAGGGCTTCAGGAGCCCAGTCAGTGGACTCAGACCCTGGAGGGCTTCAGGAGTCCAGTCAGTGGACTCAGACCCTGGAGGGCTTCAGGAGTCCAGTCAGTGGACTCAGACCCTGGAGGGCTTCAGGAGCCCAGTCAGTGGACTCAGACCCTGGAGGGCTTCAGGAGCCCAGTCAGTGGACTCAGACCCTGGAGGGCTTCAGGAGCCCAGTCAGCGGACTCAGACCCTGGAGGGCTTCAGGAGTCCAGTCAGTGGACTCAGACCCTGGAGGGCTTCAGGAGCTTCAGGTCAGTGGACTCAGACCCTGGAGGGCTTCAGGAGCCCAGTCAGTGGACTCAGACCCTGGAGGGCTTCAGGAGCCCAGTCAGTGGACTCAGACCCTGGAGGGCTTCAGGAGCTTCAGGTCAGTGGACTCAGAACCTGGAGGGCTTCAGGAGCTTCAGGTCAGTGGACTCAGACCCTGGAGGGATTCAGGAGCTTCAGGTCAGTGGACTCAGACCCTGGAGGGCTTCAGGAGCCCAGTCAGTGGACTCAGACCCTGGAGGGCTTCAGGAGCTTCAGGTCAGTGGACTCAGACCCTGGAGGGCTTCAGGAGCCCAGTCAGTGGACTCAGACCCTGGAGGGCTTCAGGAGCCCAGTCAGTGGACTCAGACCCTGGAGGGCTTCAGGAGCTTCAGGTCAGTGGACTCAGACCCTGGAGGGCTTCAGGAGCTTCAGGTCAGTGGACTCAGACCCTGGAGGGCTTCAGGAGCCCAGTCAGTGGACTCAGACCCTGGAGGGCTTCAGGAGCCCAGTCAGTGGACTCAGACCCTGGAGGGCTTCAGGAGCTTCAGGTCAGCGGACTCAGACCCTGGAGGGCTTCAGGAGTCCAGTCAGTGGACTCAGACCCTGGAGGGCTTCAGGAGCCCAGTCAGCGGACTCAGACCCTGGAGGGCTTCAGGAGCCCAGTCAGTGGACTCAGACCCTGGAGGGCTTCAGGAGCCCAGTCAGTGGACTCAGACCCTGGAGGGCTTCAGGAGCCCAGTCAGTGGACTCAGACCCTGGAGGGCTTCAGGAGCCCAGTCAGTGGACTCAGACCCTGGAGGGCTTCAGGAGCCCAGTCAGCGGACTCAGACCCTGGAGGGCTTCAGGAGTCCAGTCAGTGGACTCAGACCCTGGAGGGCTTCAGGAGCTTCAGGTCAGTGGACTCAGACCCTGGAGGGCTTCAGGAGCCCAGTCAGTGGACTCAGACCCTGGAGGGCTTCAGGAGCCCAGTCAGTGGACTCAGACCCTGGAGGGCTTCAGGCTCTGCCCAGTCAGTGGACTCAGACCCTGGAGGGCTTCAGGAGCTTCAGGTCAGTGGACTCAGACCCTGGAGGGCTTCAGGAGCCCAGTCAGTGGACTCAGACCCTGGAGGGCTTCAGGAGCCCAGTCAGTGGACTCAGACCCTGGAGGGCTTCAGGCTCTGCCCAGTCAGTGGACTCAGACCCTGGAGGGCTTCAGGAGCTTCAGGTCAGTGGACTCAGACCCTGGAGGACTTCAGGAGCCCAGTCAGCGGACTCAGACCCTGGAGGGCTTCAGGAGCCCAGTCAGCGGACTCAGACCCTGGAGGGCTTCAGGAGCCCAGTCAGCGGACTCAGACCCTGGAGGGCTTCAGGAGCCCAGTCAGCGGACTCAGACCCTGGAGGGCTTCAGGAGCCCAGTCAGCGGACTCAGACCCTGGAGGGCTTCAGGAGCCCAGTCAGTGGACTCAGACCCTGGAGGGCTTCAGGAGTCCAGCTGTTAATCTCACCCTTTTTAGGCTTCCCTCGCTGCAGACGCGGTTTGTAGACTGGGATGAGCTGAACCATGTTATGATCCGAGTAGGCGTTCCCGAACAGAAAAATGCAAATAAATGCTAGAACGCACCAATAGGATCTCACTAGCTCGTGCTTGGCTCTACCCACCTTGCTTGTTCTGCCCATTATGGTTTATTTGCTCCCATTGGAAACAACATGATCTGGTCTTGGGTTAGTTATAACAATCTTTGGCTGCCATTCCATTCCCTGGTTGCTAAAATTCAGTTTATGTGACAAAACAAGTATAGTGCAGAGAATCATTGTACCATCTAAACCGCTGTGAAATATAATCTCTGTAAGCCAAAATATTGTATTTTCAGCTGTTTGAAGCTGGTGTACAAAACCGAAAGTAAAAGATGCAAAACGAAACTTAACGGGAAGCATAGAAATAGATCACACAGAACAGATCTACCGCTTCTTAGACTGGCTGTCAATGATAACGACAGATCTATAACACACATTTCTGTGTGAACTTGGTTGGGTCGCCAAAAAGTTACATATAGGAGCTTTAAGTAGAGCACTGGAAGAGTCTGAGAGAGCCGGGCGGCCAGCTCTAGGAAGAGTCTGAGAGAGCCGGGCGGCCAGCTCTAGGAAGAGTCTTGGTGGTTCCAAACTTCTTCCATTTAAGAATGATGGAGGCCACTGTGTTCTTGGGGACCTTCAATGCTGCAGACATTTTTTGGTGCCCTTCCCCAGATCTGTACCTCGACACAATCATGTCTCGGAGCTCTACGGACAATTCCTTCGACCTCATAGTTTGGTTTTTGCTCTGACATGCACTGTCAACTGTGGGACCTTATATAGACAGGTGTGTGCCTTTCCAAATAATGTCCAATCAATTGCATTTTCATTCTGCAACAGGAAAGGTCCTTCCCCATACTGTTGCCACTAAGTTGGAAGCACAGAATCATCTAGAATGTAATTGTATGATGTAGCGTTAAGATTTCCCTTCACTGGAACAAAGGGGCCCGAACCATGAAAAACAGCCCCAGACCATTAATCCTCCTCCACCAAACTTTACAGTGGCACTATGCAAGTCCTCAGCTCCAATTTCAGATGGTGAGTCAAAAAACACAATGTTAAATCAAATCAAATGTTTAATTGGTCACATACACATATTTAGCAGATGTTATTGTGGGTGTAGCGAAATGCTTGTGTTCCTAGCTCCAACAGTGCAGTAGTATCTAACAATTCACAACAATACACACATCTAAAAGTAAAATAAATATATAAATATTAGGACGAGCAATTTTGAAGTGGCATTGACTAAAATACAGTATATACACATATGAAATTAGTAAAGCAGTATGTAAACATTATTAAAGTGACCAGTGATTCCATGTCTATGTACATTAAAAAAATAACGGATTTAAGAAATATATAAATATTAGGACGAGCAATTTGGAAGTGGCATTGACTAAAATACAGTAGAATAGAATACAGTATATACATATGAGATGAGTAAAGCAGTATGTAAACATTATTAAAGTGGCCAGTGTTCCATTATTAAAGTGACCAGTGATTCCATGTCTATGTACATGGGGCAGCAGCCTCTAAGGTACAGGGTTGAGTATCCGGGTGGTAGCCAGCTAGTGATGGCTGTTTAACAGTCTGATGGCCTTGAGATAGAAGCTGTTTTTCATTCTCTCGGTCTCAGCGTTGATGCACCTGTACTGACCTCGCCTTCTGGATGATAGCGTGGGGAACAGGCAGTGGCTCGGGTGGTAGTCCTTGATTATCTTTTTTGCCTTTCTGTGATATCGGGTGCTGTAGGTGTCCTGGAGGGCAGGCAGTGTGCCCCCGGTAATGCGTTCGGCAGACCGCACCACCCTCTGGAGAGCCGTGCGGTTGCGGACGGTGCAGTTGCCGTACCAGGTGGTGATACAGCCCGACAGGATGCTCTCAATTGTGCATCTGTAAAAGTTTGTGAGGGTCTTAAGGGCCAAGCCAAATTTCTTCAGCCTCCTGAGGTTGAAGAGGCGCTGTTGTGCCTTCTTCACTACACTGTCTGTGTGGGTGGACCACTTCAGATTGTCAGTGATGTGTACGCCGAGGAACTTCTAGCTTTTTCACCTTCTCCAAAGCGGTCCCGTCGATGTGGATAGGGGCGTGCTCCCTCTGCTGTTTCCTGAAGTCCACGATCAGCTCCTTCGTTTTGTTGACGTTGAGGGAGAGGTTACTCCGCCAGGGCCCTCACCTCCTCCCTGTAGGCTGTGGAGGAGGTGTGGGCCTGGCGGAGAAGGAGAGGAGGTGTGGGCCTGGTGGAGAAGGAGAGGAGGTGTGGGCCTAGTGGAGAAGGAGAGGAGGTGTGGGCCTGGTGGAGAAGGTGGGGAGGTGTGGGCCTGGTGGAGAAGGTCAGGAGGTGTGGGCCTGGTGGAGAAGGTGGGAGGTGTGGGCCTGGTGGAGAAGGTGGGGAGGTGTGGGCCTGGTGGAGAAGGTCGGGAGGTGTGGGCCTGGTGGAGAAGGTCAGGAGGTGTGGGCCTGGTGGAGAAGGTAGGAGGCGTGGGCCTGGTGGAGAAGGTGAGGGACTGGTGGAGAAAGTAGGGAGGTGTGGGCCTGGTGGAGAAGGTGGGGAGGTGTGGGCCTGGTGGAGAAGATCAGGAGGTGTGGGCCTGGTGGAGAAGGTAGGAGGTGTGGGCCTGGTGGAGAAGGTGGGAGGTGTGGGCCTGGTGGAGAAGGTGAGGGACTGGTGGAGAAGGTCAGGAGGTTTGGGCCTGGTGGAGAAGGTGTTGGCCTGGTGGAGAAGGTGGGAGGTGTGGGCCTGGTGGAGAAGGTGAGGGACTGGTGGAGAAGGTAGGGAGGTGTGGGCCTGGTGGAGAAGGTGGGGAGGTGTGGGCCTGGTGGAGAAGGTCAGGAGGTGTGGGCCTGGTGGAGAAGGTCAGGAGGTGTGGGCCTGGTGGAGAAGGTAGGAGGTGTGGGCCTGGTGGAGAAGGTGGGAGGTGTGGGCCTGGTGGAGAAGGTGAGGGACTGGTGGAGAAGGTAGGGAGGTGTGGGCCTGGTGGAGAAGGTGGGGAGGTGTGGGCCTGGTGGAGAAGGTCAGGAGGTGTGAGCCTGGTGGAGAAGGTAGGAGGTGTGGGCCTGGTGGAGAAGGTGAGGGCCTGGTGGAGAAGGTGGGAGGTGTGGGCCTGGTGGGGAAGGTGGGAGGTGTGGGCCTGGTGGAGAAGGTGGGGAGGTGTGGGCCTGGTGGAGAAGGTGGGGAGGTGTGGGCCTGGTGGAGAAGGTGGGAGGTGTGGGCCTGGTGGAGAAGGTGAGGGCCTGGTGGAGAAGGTGGGAGGTGAGGGCCTGGTGGAGAAGGTGGGAGGTGTGGGCCTGGTGGAGAAGGTGAGGGCCTGGTGGAGAAGGTGGGAGGTGAGGGCCTGGTGGAGAAGGTGGGAGGTGTGGGCCTGGTGGAGAAGGTGTGGGCCTGGTGGAGAAGGTGGGAGGTGAGGGCCTGGTGGAGTGGGCCTGGTGGAGACCTACTACAATGTGCCAACTAGAAGCCTATTTTTGTTTTGAATGGTCACCCAACTCCGAAGTCGGAAACTCTGGCATCTTTCTAGAGCTCCGACTTTCCAACCTGAAGATCACTGATTTCATGATTTGAGTTCCCAGTTGTCTTGAAATAACCATTATTTTGTAAACGTCATGATGACGCAGGAGTGGAGAAAGAGAGTCATTTCATACAAGCACATTAGTTTCCTCTCCTCGATTACCTTTACCTTTTTTCAGAGGCGAGGACAGAGGCGAGCCAATTGTGATTCTCCTTTAGTGGAACCAGCATGATCACTTCATTCACAGTAAAACACATTGTTGAACCCAATGATCAGGCTGGTTGCACCAAGCTAACATGCTCTGTCAAACACACCAAGGAGCGCGGTAATGAACAGAAATACACCAGTGAGTCCAGTAACTTAAACAAGCTCATTTTTAATGGATCTGCAAAACTGTTTGAATTTTCTTGAGAACGTTCAATCTCCTTCCATACAGCCGAGAGAATGTTCCAACATTACAGAAACAACGTATTACAAACGCTCCCAACCCAAACATCTGTATGCAGGAAAAATTAAACACCGCAATAAAGGAAAATAAATCAAATGTAAAACAATCCCCCATCGTTAAGCAGACAGCCTAACAAGCTGTTCTCTGATTGGAGCAGACAGCCTAACAAGCTGTTCTCTGGTTGGAGCAGACATCCTAACAAGCTGTTCTCTGATTGGATCAGAAATTCTAACCTTTCTGCTGGGCCTCACTAAGGGAGGAGCAAGAATATTAAACACATTTTATTGGGTGGATGTGGCTCCGCCCCCGTCTTCCATATAAGGCACAGGACAAAATAAACTCAAAATGACCAAATACAGAAACCCACTAGTGTACAAAATGTTAATCCTACATTAGTCTTGTTGTATATTTTCCTGACCGACGGTGAGGGGAGCCGATGGACTCAGGCCAAGAAAAGATTAAAAAGGTGACTGACTTTTTCACTCTCGTTTTGCAACCTTTAAAATGAACAAGAAACATGATTTCTCTTTTTTACCAGAACCGATGTTCAGAAAGATGAGGCGAAACAGAACATGAGAACAGAGAGAGAGAGAGAGAGAGAGCGAGAGACAGAGAGACAGAGAGAGAGAGAGAGAGAGAGAGAGAGAGAGAGAGAGAGAGAGAGAGAGAGAGAGAGAGAGAGAGAGAGAGAGAGAGAGAGAGAGAGACAGAGAGAGAGAGAGAGAGAGAGAGAGAGAGAGAGAGAGAGAGAGAGAGAGAGAGAGAGACAGAGAGAGAGAGAGAGAGGGAGAGAGGGTTAGGGTTAGGGAACTGATAGAGGGGACGAGTGTTAGAGAGACAGAACATGAGAGGGGGGGGGAACAGACAGACAGAGAGAGAGGGGTGATCAGTGGGAACTGATAGAGGGGACGAGTGTTAGAGAGACAGAACATGAGAGGGGGGAACAGAGAGAGAGAGAGAGAGAGGGGTGATCAGTGGGAACTGATAGAGGGGACGAGTGTTAGAGAGAGAACATGAGAGGGGGGAACAGACAGAGAGAGAGAGAGAGAGAGAGAGGGGTGATCAGTGGGAACTGATAGAGGGGACGAGTGTTAGAGAGAGAACATGAGAGGGGGGAACAGAGAGAGAGAGAGAGGGGTGATCAGTGAGAACAGTGAGAGGGGACGAGTGTTAGAGAGACAGTTAGCGGTTAGAGAGCGAGAGTGTGTCTGAGTGTGTGTGCTTGCGTGCATTAGTGTGTGAGAGGGACAGACAGGCTGAGTTGTTCTAACTGCAGCATTTGCTCTTCCATCCTGTGACTCCACTCCCACCGCTTATGTCCACGTTTTCACTGTTGGGCTCTTTGACGGGTGTCTGCAAAACACACACACACACACACACACACACGTTATACACACACGCGCGTTATACACAAACGTTACATCGACACCATCATTATTATACACACCTTCCTGAGGATGTCTTCTGCTAGTGTGAGGAAAGCCTTCTCAATGCTGATGTTGGCCTTAGCACTCGTCTCAAAAAACCTAATACCATGTTCTCTGGCAATCTGAGAGAGAGAGGGGAGCGAGCGAGAGAGAGAGGGGAGCGAGAGAGAGGCGAGAGAGAGAGAGGCGAGAGAGGAGAGGGGAGCGAGAGAGAGAGGGGAGCGAGAGAGAGGCGAGAGAGAGCGAGAGAGGGGGGAGCGAGAGAGAGGGGAGCGAGAGAGGGGGGAGCGAGAGAGGGGGGAGCGAGAGAGAGCGAGAGAGCGAGAGAGAGAGAGAGAGAGAGAGAGAGAGAGATGAAGGGAAAAGATTAGAGGGTTGGTCCCAAAATAAGGTGGCAGGTCTCCTGTGAGATCAGGTTTCCTTACAACCTTTAACTGTGTTCTGGTGTTGCACAAGAGGTGAGGGAGGAGGAAGAGGCTGGACTGAGGGCTTGTAGGCCCAAATAAATGCTTCAGAGTTCAAGTAACAGACACGTCAACATCAACTGTTCAGAGGAGACTGTGTGAATCAGGCCTTCATGGTCGAATTGCTGCAAAGAAACCACTACTAAAGGACACCAATAAGAAGAAGAGACCTGCTTGGGTCAAGAAACACAAGCAATGGACATTAGACCGGTGGAAATCTGTTCTTTGGTCTGATGAGTCCAAATTTGAGATTTTTGGTTCCAACCGCCGTGTCTTTGTGAGACGCAGAGTAAGTGAACGGATGATCTCCGCATGTGTGGTTCCCACCGTGAAGCATGGAGGAGGTGGTGTGATGGTGTGGGGGTGCTTTGCTGGTGACACTGTCAGTGATTTAGAATTCAAGGCACACTTAACCAGCATGGCTACCACAGCATTCTGCAGCAAAATGCCATCCCATCTGGTTTGGGCTTAGTGGGACTATCATTTGTTTTTCAACAGGACAATGACCCAACACACATCCAGGCTGTGTAAGGGCTATTTTACCAAGAAGGAGAGTGATGGAGTGCTGCATCAGATGACCTGGCCTCCACAATTCCCCGACCTCAACCCAATTGAGATGGTTTGAGATGAGTTGGACGGCAGAGTGGAGGAAAAGCAGCCAACAAGTGCTCAGCATATGTGGGAAAGCATTCCAGGTGAAGCTGGTTGAGAGAATGCCAAGAGTGTGCAAAGCTGTCATCAAGGCCAAGGGTGGAAACTTTGAAGAACCTAAAATATATGTTTTGATTTGTTTAACACTTTTTTGGTTTCCACATGATTCCATGTGTTATTTCATAGTTTTGATGTCTTCACTATTATTCTACAATGTAGAAAATAGTAAAAATAAAGAAAAACCCTGGAATGAGTAGGAGTCCACATTTTTGACAGGTACTGTAAGTGTCTCCCCTTCTCATAGGTCTATTATATGGACAACATCATATTAGTGTCTCCCCTTCTCATTGGTCTATTATACGGACAACATCATATTAGTGTCTCCCCTTCTCATTGGTCTATTATACTGTCTCCCCTTCTCATTGGTCTATTATACGGACAACATATAAACTAGATTATGACTATCTAATCTACTCATCACATTAGAAATAGTAGGCTTACATAAATCTGCAAATGTGATGATGCATGGAATGCTTTATTATAAAGGTGCATTTTTATGGTGAAAATGTGCTTCCCCAAACTTGAAACTCATTGCCTATGCATAGGCTAGTGATTTAGCTGTTCGTTATTCGTCTTGTTGGCTGAAGAAAAGACAATGTGGACAGTTACTCTAATATCTTCACAGTGCACGGTAAGGACACACGTCATTGCATCCTCGACTTGCATGTTCTGTTAAGAATAATTACCATAATCTAAATGTGCGGCAACACATTTCCATAACATAAACCCTGCTGTGTGTGGTGGTGGGTTTGGTGGGTGTGGTGTGTGGTGGTGTGGGTGGTGTGTGTGGTGTGTGGTGGTGTGGGTGGTGTGTGGTGGTGGTGGGTGGTGTGTGGTGTGTGTGGTGTGTGGGGTGTGGTGTGGTGGGTGGTGTGTGGGGTGTGGTGTGGTGGGTGGTGTGGTGGTGTGGGTGGTGTGTGGGGTGTGTGGTGGTGTGGGTGGTGTGTGGGGTGTGTGGTGTGGTGGGTGGTGTGTGGGGTGTGGTGGTGTGGGTGGTGTAGTGTGGTGTGTGGGGTGTGGTGGTGTGGGTGGTGTAGTGTGGTGTGGGTGGTGTGTGGTGGTGTGGGTGGTGGGTTTGGTGGGTGGTGGTGTGGGTGGTGTGGTGGGTGGGTGTAGGGTGGTGTGGGTGGTGTGTGGTGTGGGTGGTGTCTCACCTGCTCTCCCTTGGCTTTTGGTACCACCCTCTTGTCCTCCATGTCACACTTGTTGCCTAGCAGCATTCTCTCCACGTCCTCGTTGGCATGCTGAAACACATCATAGTACAGACTAACTAACCCCAACCCATCATAGTACAGACTAACTAACTAACCCCAACCCATCATAGTACAGACTAACTAACCCCAACCCATCATAGTACAGACTAACTAACCCCAACCCATCATAGTACAGACTAACTAACCCCAACCCATCATAGTACAGACTAACTAACCCCAACCCATCATATTACAGACTAACTAACCCCAACCCATCATATTACAGACTAACTAACCCCAACCCATCATAGTACAGACTAACTAACCCCAACCCATCATAGTACAGACTAACTAACCCCAACCCATCATAGTACAGACTAACTAACCCTAACCCATCATATTACAGACTAACTAACTAACCCCAACCCATCATAGTACAGACTAACTAACCCCAACCCATCATAGTACAGACTAACTAACCCCAACCCATCATAGTACAGACTAACTAACCCCAACCCATCATAGTACAGACTAACTAACCCCAACCCATCATAGTACAGACTAACTAACCCCAACATTACAGACTCTCCATGTCCTCGTTGGCATGCTGAAACACATATTTCAGACTAACTCTAACACATCATATCAAATGTTATTTGTCACATGTGCTGAATACAACAGGTATTGACTTTACCGTGAAATGCTTACAAGCCCTTAACTAACAATGCAGTTCAAGAAATAGAGTTAAGAAAATATTTACTAAATAAAATAAAATAAAAAGTAACACAAAATAACAACGAGGCTATATACAGGGGATACCGGTACCGACTCAATGTGTGGGGGTACAGGTTAGTAGAGGTAGTTTGTCCATGTAGGTAGGGGTAAAGAGACTATGCATAGATAATAAACAGCGAGTGGCAGCAGTGTAAAAAACAGGGGGGGGGGGGGGGGGGGGGGGGGGGGGGGGGGTCTGGGTGGCCATTTGATTAATTGTTCAGCAGTCTTATGGCTTGGGGGTAGAAGCTGTTAAGGAGCCTTATGGTCCTAGACTTGGTGCTCCAGTACCGCTTGCCTCCCTACAGGCTGTCTCATCGGTGTCGGTGATCAGACCTACCACTGTTGTGTCGTCAGCAAACTTGATGGTGTTGGAGTCGTGCTTGGCCACGCAGTCATGAGTGAACAGGGAGTACAGGAGGGGACTGAGCACGCACCCCTGAGGGGCTCCCGTGTTGAGGATCAGTGTGGCAGATGTGTTGTTGCCTACCCTCACCACCTGGGGGCGGCCCGTCAGGAAGTCCAGGATCCAGTTGCAGTGGGAGGTGTTTAGTCCCAGGATCCTTAGCTTAGTGATGAGCTTTGTGGGCACTATGGTGTTGAACGCTGAGCTGTAGTCAATGAATAGCATTCTCACATAGGTGTTCCTTTTGTCCAGGTGTGAAAGGGCAGTGTGGAGCGCAATAGAGATTGCATCATCTGTGGATCTGTTGGGGCGGTATCCAAATTGGAGTGGGTCTAGGGTTTCTGGGATGATGGGGTTGATGTGAGCCATGACCAGCCTTTCAAAGCACTTCATGGTTACCGACGTGACTGCTACGGGGAGGTAATCATTTAGGCAGGTTATCTTCGCTACCTTGGGCACAGGGACTATGGTGGTCTGCTTGAAACATGTAGGTATTAAAGACTTGGTCAGGGAGAGGTTGAAAATGTCAGTGAAGACACTTGCCAGTTGGTCTGCGCATGCTCTGAATACACGTCCTGGTAATCCATCTGGCCCCGCGGCCTTGTGAATATTGACCTGTTTAAAAGGTCTTGCTCACGTCGGCTACGGAGAGCATGATCACACAGTCATCCGGAACAGCTGGTGCTCTCATGCATGTTTCAGTGTTGCTTTCCTTGAAGCGAGCATAAAAAAGCATTTAGCCCGTCTGGTAGGCATGCGTCACTGGGCAGCTCGCGGCTGGGTTTCCCTTTGTAGTCCGTAATAGTTTGCAAACCCTGCCACATCCGACGAGCGTCAGAGCCAGTGTAGTAGGATTCAATCTTAGTCCTGTACTGATGCTTTGCCTGTTTTAATGGTTCGTCTGAGGGCCTAGCGGGATTCTTATAAGCATCCGGATTGGTGTCCCGCTCCTTGAAAGCATTAGCTCTAGCCTTTAGCTCGGTGCAGATGTTGCCTGTAATCCATGGCTTCTAGTTGGGATATGTACGTACGGTCACTGTGGGGACGACGTCGTTGATGCACTTATTGATGAAGATGATGACTGAGGTGGTATACTCCTCAATGCCATTGGATGAATCCCGGAACATATTCCAGTCCGTGCTAGCAAAACAGTCCTTTAGCATAGCATCCGTGTCATCTGACCACTTCCGTATTGAGTGAGTCACTGGTACTTCCTGCTTTAGTTTTTGATTGTAAGCAGGAATCAGGAGGATAGAATTACGGTCAGACTTGCCAAATGGAGGGCGAGGGAGAGCTTTGTATGCGTCTCTGTGTGTGGAGTAAAGGTGGTCTAGAGGTTTTTTTCCTCTGGTTGCACATTTAACATGCTGGTAGAAATGAGGTAAAACGGAATGCCGCTTTTGGATGAGCATTTTCTTCTTTGCTTATGGCCTTACACAGTTCATTGAGTGCGGCTTTAGTGCCAGCGTCGGTTTGTGGTGGTAAATAGACGGCTACGAAAAATATAGATGAGAACTCTTGGTACAGTGAGGGGAAAAAAGTATTTGATCCCCTGCTGATTTTGTACGTTTGCCCACTGACAAAGAAATGATCAGTCTATAAAGAGGATTTGGGCCTCGTCTGGGAGCAACATTATATCCCTTGCGTCAGACTCATTAAATAAAAAAATCTTTGTCCAGTTCGAGGTGATAATCGATGTTCTGATATCCAGAAGCTCTTTTCGGTCATAAGAGACGGTAGCATCAACATTATGTACAAAATAAGTCACAAACAATGCGAAAAAACACAAAATGGCACAATTGGTTAGGAGCCCGTAAAACGGCAGCCATCCCCTCCGGCGCCATTCAGATGATTGGTCTAATTAACCCCAACCCATCATATTACAAACTAATACATCTTTGGTAGCATTGCCTTTAAATGGTTTATCTTGGGTCAAACGTTTCGGGTAGCCTTCCACAAGCTTCCCACAATAAGTTGGGTGAATTTTCTGACAGACAGAGCTACTAGTGTAACTGAGTCAGGTTTGTAAGCCTTCTTGCTTCTTGCTCGCACACACTTTTTCAGCGGAATATCATCTGCAGGCAGATAGATAGTTCAGCTCTCAAATGGTTTTGGCATGGAGCAGCTCACAAAATAATGACATCGGTAGCCGGTAGGGTAAGAAAGACATTCCAACTTATAATATCTACCAGTAAATGCTAACTAAGGCAACAATGGGTATGCAAACCAAGTATTGAAAAATTATGTTCACATATCTTGCATTACTCATTTCGTATGTAAACTCAGCAAAAAAAGTAACGTCCCCTTTTCAGGACCATGTCTTTCAAAAGACAATTTGTAAAAATCCAAATAACTTAATTGTAAAGGGTTTAAACACTGTTTCCCATGCTTGTTCAATTAACTATAAACAATTAATTAACATGCACCTGTGAAACGGTCATTAAGACACTAAGAGCTTACAGACGGTAGGCAATTAAGGTCACAGTTATGAAAACTTAGGACACTAAAAGAGGCCTTTCTACTGACTCTGAAAAACACCAAAAGAAAGATGCCCAGGGTCCCTGCTCATCTGCGTGAACGTGCCTTAGGCATGCTGCAAGAGGCATGAGGACTGCAGATGTGGCCAGGGCAATAAATTGCAATGTCCGTACTGTGAGACGCCTAAGACAGCGCTACAGGGAGACAGGACGGACAACTGATCGTCCTCGCAGTGGCAGACCACGTGTAACAACACCTGCACAGGATCGGTACATCCGAACATCACACCTGCGGGACAGGTACAGGATGGCAACAACAACTGCCCGAGTTACAACAGGAACGCACAATCCCTCCATCAGTGCTCAGACTGTCCGCAATAGGCTGAGAGAGGCTGGACTGAGGGCTTGTAGGCCTGTTGTAAGGCAGGTCCTCACCAGACATCACCGGCAACAATGTCGCCTATGGGCACAAACCCACCGTCGCTGGACCAGACAGGACTGGCAAAAAGTGCTCTTCACTGACGAGTCGTGGCTTTGTCTCACCAGGGGTGATGGTCGGATTCGTGTTTATCGTCGAAGGAATGAGCGTTACACCGAGGCCTGTACTCTGGAGTGGGATTGATTTGGAGGTGGAGGGTCCGTCATGGTCTGGGGCGGTGTGTCACAGCATCATCGGACTGAGCTTGTTGTCATTGCAGGCAATCTCAACGCTGTGCGTTACAGGGAAGACATCCTCCTCCCTCATGTGGTACCCTTCCTGCAGGCTCATCCTGACATGACCCTCCAGCATGACAATGCCACCAGCCATACTGCTCGTTCTGTGCATGATTTCCTGCAAGACAGGAATGTCGGTGTTCTACCATGGCCAGTGAAGAGCCCGGATCTCAATCCCATTGAGCACATCTGGGACCTGTTGGATCGGAGGGTGAGGGCTAGGGCCATTCCCCCCAGAAATGTCTGGGAACTTGCAGGTGCCTTGGTGGAAGAGTGGGGTAACATCTCACAGCAAGAACTGGCAAATCTGGTGCAGTCCATGAGGAGGAGATGCAATGCAGTACTTAATGCAGCTGGTGGCCATGCCAGATACTGACTGTTACTTTTGATTTTGACCCCCCCTTTGTTCAGGGACACATTATTCAATTTCTGTTAGTCACATGTCTGTGGAACTTGTTCAGTTTGTGTCTCAGTTGTTGAATCTTGTTATGTTCATACAAATATTTACACATGTTACGTTTGCTGAAAATAAACGCAGTTGACAGTGAGAGGACGTTTCTTTTTTTTCTGAGTTTATACTGTATTCTATACTATTCTACTGTACAGGGTCTACAGACAATCACGGACCACAAAAGGCAAACCAGCCACATTGCGGACACCGACGTCTTGCTTCCAGACAAGCTAAACACCTTCTTCGCCCGCTTTGAGGATAACACAGTGCCACCGACGAGGCCCACTACCAAGGACTGTGGGCTCTCCTTCTCCATGGCCGACGTGAGTAAGACATTTAAGCGTGTTAACCCTCGCAAGGCTGCCGTTAAGCGTGTTAACCCTCGCAAGGCTGCCGTTAAGCGTGTTAACCCTCGCAAGGCTGCCGGCCCAGATGGCATCCCTAGCCGCGTCCTTACATTTACATTTGTCATTTAGCAGACACTATCCAGACACATCTTATCCAGAGCCACTTACAAACTGGTCCATTCACCTTATGATAGCCAGTGGAACAACCACTTTATACACACACACACTGTATTCTATACTATTCTACTGTATCTTAGTCCATGTCGCTCTGACCTTGCTCGTCTATATATTTACTTATATATTTTTAATTCCATTGCTTTACTTAGATTTGTGTGTATTGGGTATATGTTGTGAAATTGTTAGATATTACTTGTTAGGTATTACTGCACTGTTGGAGCTAGAAACACAAGCATTTCGCTACACCCGCAATAACATCTGCTAAACACGTGTATGTGACCAATACAATTTCATTTGGAAAAGTTTAGTCTGATGTGTTGGTTAGTAGGCTATTTGTGAGACATGGATAGGCCTGGGTGGACAGAGGCCCACCCACTGGGGAGCCAGGCCCTGATAGGCCCACCCACTGGGGAGCCAGGCCCTGACAGGCCCACCCACTGGGGAGCCAGGCCCTGACAGGGCCACCCACTGGGGAGCCAGGCCGTGACAGGCCCACCCACTGGGGAGCCGGGCCCTGACAGGGCCACCCACTGGGGAGCCAGGCCCTGACAGGCCCACCCACTGGGGAGCCAGGCCCTGACAGGCCCACCCACTGGGGAGCCAGGCCCTGACAGGCCCACCCACTGGGGAGCCAGGCCCTGACAGGCCCACCCACTGGGGAGCCAGGCCCTGACAGGCCCACCCACTGGGGAGCCAGGCCCTGACAGGCCCACCCACTGGGGAGCCAGGCCCTGACAGGCCCACCCACTGGGGAGCCGGGCCCTGACAGGCCCACCCACTGGGGAGCCGGGCCCTGACAGGCCCACCCACTGGGGATCCAGGCCCTGACAGGCCCACCCACTGGGGATCCAGGCCCTGACAGGCCCACCCACTGGGGATCCAGGCCCTGACAGGCCCACCCACTGGGGAGCCAGGCCCTGACAGGCCCACCCACTGGGGAGCCAGGCCCTGACAGGCCCACCCACTGGGGAGCCAGGCCCTGACAGGCCCACCCACTGGGGAGCCAGGCCCTGACAGGCCCACCCACTGGGGAGCCAGGCCCTGACAGGCCCACCCACTGGGGAGCCAGGCCCTGACAGGCCCACCCACTGGGGAGCCAGGCCCTGACAGGCCCACCCACTGGGGAGCCGGGCCCTGACAGGCCCACCCACTGGGGAGCCAGGCCCTGACAGGCCCACCCACTGGGGAGCCAGGCCCTGACAGGCCCACCCACTGGGGAGCCGGGCCCTGACAGGCCCACCCACTGGGGAGCCAGGCCCTGACAGGCCCACCCACTGGGGAGCCAGGCCCTGACAGGCCCACCCACTGGGGAGCCAGGCCCTGACAGGCCCACCCAATCAGATTGATGTGGTTTAAGCATTGTTGTGGACTTAGACGTTTTGTCTTTTTTCTATAAAAATAAGTGTGATTTTAAGAGTGCACATCTGAAAATCTATAAGAAAACTATAATGTGCGTGTGTGTATGTGTGTGTGTGTGTGTGTGTGTGTGTGTATGGTGTGTGTGTGTGTGTAGTGTGTGTGTGTGTATGGTGCGTGTATAGTGTGTATGGTGTGTGTATAATGTGTGTGTGTGTACCTCGTCGATGTTGCGGAGCCACTTGCTGATGTTCTCGAAGCTCTTGGCGTTGGTGATGTCATAGACCAGCATGATGCCCATGGCGCCTCGATAGTAGGACGTGGTGATGGTGTGGAACCGCTCCTGACCAGCTGTGTCCCTGTTATGTGTATATATACACACAGTTGAAGTCAGAAGTTTACATACACCTTAGCCGAATACATTTAAACTCCGTTTTTTACAATTCCTGACATTTAAATCCTAGTAAAAATTCCCTGTCTTAGGTCAGTTAGGATCACCACTTTATTTTAAGAATGTGAAATGTCAGAACAATAGCAGAGAGAATGATTTATTTCAGCTTTTATTTCTTTCATCACATTCCCAGTGGGTCAGAAGTTTACATACACTCAATTAGTATTTGGTAGCGTTGCCTTTAAATTGTTGAACTTGGGTCAAATGTGTCGGGTAGCCTTCCACAAGCTTCCCACAATAAGTTGGGTGAATTTTGGCCCATTCCTCCTGACAGAGCTGGTGTAACCGAGTCAGGTTTGTAGGTCTCATTGCTCGCACACGCTTTTTCAGTTCTGCCCACATGTTTTCTATTGGATTGAGGTCAGGGCTTTGTGATGGCCACTCCAATACCTTGACTTTGTTGTCCTTAAGCCATTTTGCCACAACTTTGGAAGTATGCTTGGGGTCATTGTCCATTTGGAAGACCCATTTGCGAACAAGCTTTAACTTCCTGACTAATGTCTTGAGATGTTGCTTCAATATATCCACATAATTTTCCTTCCTCATAATGCCATCTATTTTGTGAAGTGCACCTGGCCCTCCTGCAGCAAAGCACCCCCACAGTATGATGCTGCCACCCCCGTGCTTCACGGTTGGGATGGTGTTCTTCGGCTTGCAAGTGCCCCCCTTTTTCCTCCAAACATAACGATGGTCATTATGGCCAAACAGTTCTATTTTTGTTTAATCAGACAAGAGGACATTTCTCAAAAAAGTACGATCTTTGTCCCCATGTGCAGTTGCAAACCGTAGTCTGGCTTTTTTATGGCGGTTTTGGAGCAGTGGCTTCTTCCTTGCTGAGCGGCCTTTCAGGTTATGTCGATATAGGACTAGTTTTACTGTAGATACTTTTGTACCGGTTTCCTCCTGCATCTTCACAAGGTCCTTTGCTGTTCTGGGATTGATTTGTACTTTTCGCACCAAAGTACGTTCATCTCTTGGTGACAGAATGCTTCTCCTTCCTGAGCGGTATGATAGCGGTATGATGGCTGCATGGTCCCATGGTGTTTATACTTGCGTACTATTGTTTGTACAGATGAACGTGGTACCTTCAGCCGTTTGGAAATTGCTCCCAAGGATTAACCATTTTTGGAGGTCTACAATTTCTTTTCTGAGGTCTTGGCTGATTTCTTTTGATTTTCCCATGATGTCAAGCAAAGAGCCACTGAGTTTGAAGGTAGGCCTTGAAATACATCCACAGGTACACCTCCAATCGACTCAAATTATGTCAATTAGCCTATCAGAAGCTTCTAAAGCCATGACATCATTTTCTGTAATTTTCCAAGCTGTTTAAAGGCACAGTCAATTTAGTGTATGTAAACTTCTGACCCAATGGAATTGTGATTCAGTGAATTATAAGTGAAATAATCTGTCTGTAAACAATTGTTGGAAAAATGACTTGTGTCATGCACAAAGTAGATGTCCTAACCAACTTGTCAAAACTATAGTTTAAGAAATGTGTGAAGTGGTTGAAAAACAAGTTTTAATAACTCCAACCTAAGTGTATGTAAACTTCCGACTTCAACTGTATTTATTATATACAGTGCATTTGGGAAGTATTCAGATCCCTTCCCTTTTTCCACATTTTGATACAGCCTTATTCTAAAATGGTTTGAATTTTCAAAAAACCCTCAGCAATCTACACACAATACCCCATAATGACAAAGCGAAAATAGTTTATTTTTATTTTTTAAATACCAGAAATACCTTTTTTACATAAGTATTCAGACCCTTTGCTATGAGACTCGAAATTGAGCTCAGGTGCATCCTGTTTCCATTGATCATCCCTGAGACGTTTCTACAACTTGATTAGAGTCCACCTGTGGTAAATTCAATTGATTGGACATGATTTTGAAAAGGCACACACCTGCCTATATAAGGTCCCACAGTTGTCAGAGCAAAAACCAAGCCATGAGGTCGAAGGAATTGTCCGTAGAGCTCCGAGACAGGATTGTGTCGAGGCACAGATCTGGGGAAGGATACCAAAAAATGTCTGCAGCATTGAAGGTCCCCAAGAACACAGTGGTCTCCATCATTCTTAAATGGAAGAAGTTTGGAACCACCAAGACTCTTCCTAGAGCTGGCCGCCCGGCCAAACTGAGCAATCGGAGGAGAAGGGCCTTGGTCAGGGAGGTGACCAAGAACCTGATGGTCACTCTTGACAGAGCTCCTGAGTTCCTCTGCTGAGTTGGGAGAACCTTCCAGAAAGACAACCTTCCAGAAGGACAACCATCTCTGCAGCACTCCACCAATCAGGCCTTTATGATAGTGTGGCCAGACGGAAGCCACTCCTCAGTAAAAGGAACATGACAAGTCTCAATGTCCTTGAGAGCCCGGACTTGAACCCGATCAAGCATCTCTGGAGAGACCTGAAAATAGCTGTGCAGCAACACTCCCCATCCAACCTGACAGAGCTTGAGAGGATCTGCAGAGAAGAATGGGAGAAACTCCCCAAATACACATGTGCCAAGCTTGTAGCGTCATACCCAAGAAGACTCGAGGCAGTAATCACTGCCGAAGGTGCCTCAACAAAGTACTGAGTAAAGGGTCTTAATACTTATGTAAATGTCATATTTCCATTTTTTATTTGTAAGACATTTGCAAAAATTTCTAACAACCTGTTTTTGATTTGTCATTATGGTGTATTGTGTATAGATTGATTAGGGGGGGGAACAATTTAATCAATTTTAGAATAAGGCTGTAACGTAACAAAATGTGGAAAATGTCAAGGGGTCTGAATACTTTCAGAATGCATTGTATATCTACAGAAATATGACAGATCTTTCTTCTAATGCCTGTTTGAGTGTTTAATAGCCTACTGATTCTGTGAACACCAAGCCTCATGCAACAGCAAAATGTTAGATAAAGCAATTTTACAGATTCTGCTGTTTTTTGCTATGTGTAAAAGGTTTCACTTTTTTTTCTTCTTCTTTACAGAACAGACTGGTATTCCTTATAGACTCCTGAGTGGCGCAGTGTTCTAAGGCAGGCTCTGTCGCAGCCGGCCGCGACCGGGAGACTGGTATTACTTATAATGTATTCAGTGTTGTTTACACGGTTCCAAACTGGCAGAAAAATTACATTGTAATCCAACAGCTGTCACACATAATATGCACGCAGCTCTCGGTCCTATACCCTCCTTTTTCTAGATCTCTAGTAGTCTCCACAACTAAGTCAAATGTCTTCCACAGATCTGACTTCCCCTTTCCCTCCTGAGCAACCAGTAAACATTCGCCCGTTTCCAGTTTATTTTTCACGTCCTCCACATCCATTTCACGTGTTACTGTGTTCTGAGTTTGTTATAACCAGTTTATTGATGCGACGCTTACATGTTTCACGTAAAGAGAGCTAGGGTTGAGGGAATAGGGAATGTTTTTCCTAAACAAATTAGTGATTTCGGTAACAGAACTTTGCAGTCAGAAACAAGTAAGAAACTAAATGGCTGAAATGATGTTGCAGCTTCAGCACGGACACTCGGTCGTTGGCATCGTTATCAACGTTCTGCAGCCATATTGATGCCCAACAGCAGAACAGGGGCTACTGACTGTTTCATCAACGTTACACTATAGCGGCTTGGAAATACCATGACATCACTATAGCGGCTTGGAAATACCATGACATCACTATAGCGGCTTGGAAATACCATGACATTGCTAAAGTAGCCAAATAATTAGTAGGAAACAACTTTGCCACTTTGTCATCAAATTTACTTTAGAGACATCAAAAATAGCTAGCAATGCTAAACTTAGATGGTATCCCCTCAATCTTAGCCATCTTAAGTTGTACTGCATCCAAAGTCAATATGGGGACATCACAAAGATGACAAAAGACTTTCCTACTAATTATTTGCCTCTTGAAATGGCATCATGTTTTCAAGCCACAGCACTTTAAACCATATCTTGACGATGCATTGAGTAGAATGCTACAACGAATGAGCACTGACGAAACAACGTATCCATGAATAGGCCCTGCATGACCCAATGTCTTTAAAAACTACACCATGTCTGGGCCAGTAGATTATTGGTGATTATTATTATTATTATTATTATTATTGATTATTTATTAGACACACAGACAGAGACACGCACACATTACACACACACCTCCTCCACTCACCATATCTGTAGTTTGATCTTCTTTCCCTGGAGTTCAACAGTTTTGATCTTGAAGTCTATCCCTGGAAAACACATCAATACAGACCTCCTTTAGAGTAGTGACCTCTACAGAAAAGCACATTAATACAGACCTCCTTTAGAGTAGTGACCTCTACAGAAAAGCACATTAATACAGACCTCCTTTAGAGAAGTGACCTCCACAGAGAAACACATAGAAATGTGAATTATACTGTACACCGAGTATATAAAACATTAAGGACACCTGCTCTTTCCATGACAGACTGATCAGGTGAAAGCTATGATCCCTTATTGATGTCACTTGTTAAATTCACTTCAATCAGTGTAGATGAAGGGGAGGAGACAGGTTAATGAACATTGAGACAATTGAGACATGGATTGTGTGTGTGTGCCATTCAGAGGGTGAATGGGCAAGACAAAATATTTAAGTGCCTTTGAACGGGGTATGGTAGTAGGTGAAAGGCGTAGGGCTGTGGCGGTCATGAAATTGTCAGCCGGTGATTGTCAAGCAAATAACTGCCGGTCTCACGGTAATTGACTGTTAATTAACATAAACACATTTAGCATCTCCTGGCTTTCACGCATAGCCTACAAGCCACTGATGCAGACCTTTGGAACATCTATATTTAAAAAGTCTAATAAAGGCATGTAATATCCATCACAATGAATCCATTATTTATTTTAGACAGGTCTAAAGAAACATGATATGGAGACAATGTAGTCTATTTCAGATGAACAGAATAGCTTATTCTGAGTTGTCCTTATGTTAGGTCCTGATCTGGCTATGCCATATGGCTGTGGGCTACACTAGTTCACTTAGCAGACAAGATTTGCTTAGAACACAGATCCTCCTATACGCTTACTTTAAAGTTATTTGTGACTCGTTTCAGGAAACTAGGCGTATGTCGCGCATCACTACTTCACAGGAGCGGCATTTGAACATCGTTTTTTAATTTTTATCAAAAAGCGTTTTTTGGGCAGAAATGCCTTCTGGAATAATAACAAACTTGTTTGGTCAGTATGTGTAGGTAATCCTTTCTAAGGCGGCTTTTTTGAAAGATATCACGTATTAGAACTACAGAAGGTGTTGCTCTCCACTTTCTGGAGGACTGAGTTTTGAAATCAGTGGAATTAGAGTATGATGGCTAAGGAGATGGAAGAAATTCAGGCGTTTGATTGCTAATATGCAGACGGAGTCGAAAAGAGAACACAGAAGTCTCCGGATTACATCTTCAAACTAAGGGCAACCATGGCATCCGTGACAGAGAGGGCAACCATGGCATCCGTGACAGAGAGGGAGAAGCGTCCATCCATGTCTACAGGTAAGATAGTCTAGCTAGCTACATTTTCAGATATTACATGTTTCTAATTGTCAGAAAGTCGTTTTCATTTCAAGTTAAAGTGTACTGTTAGCTAGCGTGTATGATCTGTGTAGTAATATTATTAGTATCTCAGAGCCATTTGCATTCCTAATTATAGCCTAATGTTAGCTAGCTAACATTGAACCTGGTTGGTTAGCTACCTGCAGATTCATGCAGGGTAGTAACGTTATGAGTTGGAATTATGGTTAATTGTTTAGCTAGCTAGCTAGATACATGTCTATACAAAAGACTCCACTATGCAAGTAACTATTTCAATAGAATGTTTATGATGTCACTGCGACAACTGTCGATAGACGTAGCTGGTAAATTCGCTCTGGCTATCTACTCTGATTTCAGAGCACTCTCGTCTGAGTGTGCCAGAGCACAGTATAACTGACGAATTTACGAACGATCAACACCCGTTTCATATGGCCGGTGTCAGTAAACGTTGGCAAAAAAAGCTTCATTAAATTGTTGCCAGCAGCACAGTTGCAGCCACCAATGCTCTGGATAACATATAAACAGCCTCTGCTAGGGCGAGTAAAATGGTCAGAGTGAGCTGTTCTCTCATGTGTCCGGAAGTAGCTAGCAAGCTAGCCAACGTTAGCCAGTTAGCTTGGGTGCTTGACTGTGTTGTTAAGTCAGAACGCTCGGATCAACCCTACTGTTCGGCTGAGCGTCCAGTGTGCGCTCCGAGAGCGAAACGCTCTGAATTTACGAACTGACAATCTGACAAAGATCTGAGTTTACGAACGCCCAGAGCACACTCTGGCACTCCAGATTAAATGTACGAACACACCCGTAGTATAAACCTGCCTTTAGTCTTGAAATCTTTGGTTATTTAGTACATGGCCTCACATGTGAATCCTTAAAGAGCTGGGTGGGGCTAAAGCTTAAAAGGGTGTGAACGAAGCTGAATGGATGTAGACAAAGAAGAGCTCTCCAGTAGGTACCAAACCATTTTCGCAAGTTTATCACCTTTCAAAGCAGAACTACTTTCCCATTGTTCCTCAACTGTAGTGTATGAAATACCATTTTCTAGCTCTGAGTCGCTACTTTTATCCAATGTAAAAATCACAATTTCAAATGTTGCTACATAAGACCGAATTGAGCTGGTCGGTCACATTTATGCAACTTTAGTCATGATACAAACATTGGGCTATATGTTTTGATTTTTAATACATTCTAAGGCTGCATGATTTGACTAATGATGATTTGAAAAAGTTGCATGAAAGGCATAAGCTCTGATTTGTTTCTTGTGCAGGCTGCACACACTTCAGTCACTCAATCCAATTTGACAAGCACTTGATAATATTCGCACCTGGCCTTGAATTTCCCAGCGGCATCCCCCTTCTGCGGCCGTAATGCCCCCTAAAATATCCATGCCTTTTGCGGCCACAGTGGCCTTTGTGCCCTTGGGCTGAATATAATAATTATAATTCCCTTCTCCTGGATGCCGAACCACCGCTCACTCACATGGCTCTCTCATACAGTGAGGGCAAAAAGTATTTGATCCCATGCTGATTTTGTACGTTTGCCCACTGACAAAGACATGATCAGTCTATAATTTTAATGGTAGGTTTATTTGAACAGTGAGAGACAGAATAACGACAACAAAATCCAGAAAAACGCATGTCAAAAATGTTATAAATTGATTTGCATTTTAATGAGGGAAATAAGTATTTGATCCCTCTGCAAAACATGACTTAGTACTTGGTGGCAAAACCCTTGTTGGCAATCAGAGGTCAGACGTTTCTTGTAGTTGGCCACCAGGTTTGCACACATCTCAGGAGGGATTTTGTTCCACTCCTCTTTGCAGATCTTCTCCAAGTCATTAAGCTTTCGAGGCTGACGTTTGCCAACTCAAACCTTCAGCTCCCTCCACAGATTTTCTATGGGATTAAGGTCTGGAGACTGGCTAGGCCACTCCAGGACCTTAATGTGCTTCTTCTTGAGCCACTCCTTTGTTGCCTTGGCCGTGTGTTTTGGGTCATTGTCATGCTGGAATACCCATCCATGACCCATTTTCAATGCCCTGGCTGAGGGAAGGAGGTTCTCATCCAAGATTTGACGGTACATGGCCCCGTCCATCGTCCCTTTGATGCGGTGAAGTTGTCCTGTCCCCTTAGCAGAAAAACACCCAACGCATAATGTTTCCACCTCCATGTTTGACGGTGGGGATGGTGTTCTTGGGGTCATAGGCAGCATTCCTCCTCCTCCAAACACAGCGAGTTGAGTTGACACCAAATATCTCAATTTTGGTCTCATCTGACCACAACACTTTCACCCAGTTCTCCTCTGAATCATTCAGATGTTCATTGGCAAACTTCAGACGGGCCTGTATATGTGCTTTCTTGAGCAGGGGGACCTTGCGAGCGCTGCTGGATTTCAGTCCTTCACGGCGTAGTGTGTTACCAATTGTTTTCTTGGTGACTATGGTCCCATCTGCCTTGAGATCATTGACAAGATCCTCCCGTGTAGTTCTGGGCTGATTCCTCACCGTTCTCATGATCATTGCAACTCCACGAGGTGAGAACTTGCATGGAGCCCCAGGCCGAGGGAGATTGACAGTTATTTTGTGTTTCTTCCATTTGCGAATAATCCCACCAACTGTTGTCACCTTCTCACCAAGCTGCTTGGCGATGGTCTTGTAGCCCATTCCAGCCTTGTGTAGGTCTACAATCTTGGTCGTGGCCATGGTGGAGAGTTTGGAATCTGATTGATTGATTGCTTCTGTGGCAGGTGTCTTTTATACAGGTAACAAACTAAGCTCATTACCTGTATAAACCAGAAATCTTTCTGATTGAGAGGGGGTCAAATACTTATTTCCCTCATTAAAATGCAAATCAATTTATAACATTTTTTACATGCATTTTTCTGGATACTCCCCCCCCCCCAACTTGTCCTTCTGTGCAATAAATAAATATTCCAAACATACTCTGGGACATGCATGCCAGTTAGGCTCTACACCGGTTGTAAAGCAGATTAAAGTGCTTCATTTTAAGAAGTTATTTGGCCACTTTAGTTGTGATACAAACCTTATCAAAACATATAGGCATATGGGCTAGGCTACATGAGGTGTGCGACTATGATTTGAAAAAGTTGGTTTAAAAAAAGGCATGCGCTGTTTCCTGCCTTACTGCACACAATGGGCATCATTCACAAGTGATAATGTAATGTTGTCTTTACATATACTAAATAATGTGTGAGTGAAATTAGTTTTGATTTAGAATGGACCATTATCATGCACTGGTCTCGGGGAAAAAAACTACATGCCATCTATGCATTTAAATAGTGAATGGAGGACTCGTTTCCCATGGTTAATTTTCATGCCAGCCAGGTATGCTCCTGTTGTAAATCAAAGCAATGTGCTTAATATTAGGAAAGTTGAGAAATAAATCTCATGGGATCCTCCTCTTTTTAATAGAGGCCATCAAAACTAATCTCACACAATTGCGTAGCCTATAGAAAATGTTGCACAACATGAGCTCATGGGCTCTCATTACGTGTTTGATCAGATTTTCGATTACATTTGCATTGATGTCAGAGTGATTAGAGGGACAGTAGAGTGCTGAGTACCAGGCAGTTAGCAAGTTTGGTAGGCTACTAATGACCATCAGCAGCATCAGAGCTTGGAGAAGCATAATTACCGTGACTAAACGGTCATGTGGAATTTGACTGTGGTCATGACTCATGACCGCCGGCGGTAACATGGTCACCGTAACAGCGCTAGCCAGGCGCACCAGCTTGTGTCAAGAACTGCAACGCTGCTGGGGTTTTCAAGCTCAACAGTTTCCCGTGTGTATCAAGAATGGTTCATCACCCAAAGGACATCCAGCCAACTTGAGACAACTGTGGGAAGCATTGGAATCAACTTGGGCCAGCATCCCTGTGGAACGCTTGACACGTTGTAGAGTCCATGCCCCGACAAATTGAGGCTGTTCTGAGGGCGAAAGGGGAGAGGGCGCATCTCAATATTAGGAAGGTTTTCTTAATGTTTTTTTACACTCAGTGTAGATCTTTAATCCTAATTGAAAGTCTAATAAGATCCATTCTGTCAATGTTTCTACGCTTCGTTTAGTTTACTTTGGGTTTTGTACATCAGCTCCAAACAGCTGGAAATATTTTAGGAAATGACAGCACGCCCCATCCACGTCGACGGTGCGGCAGTGGAGCAGATCGAGAGCTTCAAGTTCCTCGGTGTACAAATCACTAAAGACTTAAAATGGTCCAAACACACACGCAAAGTCGTGAAAGCGCAACAGTGCCTCTTCCCCCTTAAGAGGTTGAAATTTGGCATGGGCCGTTACAGAGGGTGGTGCGGACAGCCCAGTACATCATTGGGGCCGAGCTCCCTGCCATCCAGGACCTCTATACTAGGTGGTGTGCAAAGAACGCACAAAAAAATCAGATCGGTGTGGAAGAACTTGACTGGCCTGCACAGAGCCCTGAACTCAACCCCATCAAACACCTTTAGGATGAATTGGAACGAGACAGGTGCATGACAATGGTCCATTTTAAAACAAAACTAAATTTCACACACATTATTTAGTATATGTAACACCGACTACACACACACACACTATCTCAACAGTAAATACACACACACACAGGGACATCTATAGAGAGGATATGGTCAGTAGGGTGGTGGTCAGTATGTGGTCAGTACGTGGTCAGTGGGGTTGTGGTCAGCATGTGGTCAGTGGGATTGTGGTCAGCATGTGGTCAGTGGGGTTGTGGTCAGCATGTGGTCAGTGGGGTTGTGGTCAGCATGTGGTCAGTGGGGTTGTGGTCAGCATGTGGTCAGCGGGGTTGTGGACAACTTATAACAATATTATTCTTGTCCGATGTATTTGTATTTTTGACTTGTCCAGGACAAGAGGACAAGCGTTAATGTCAAGCCCTGTCCTATCCCCATAGTAGGAAAGTAGAAAAGTTTAAAATACTTACTGGCTCATTTAAACTGTGGCCATCAAGACTGTTTTTAACACAGATGGCATTTAGAATTGGTTGCTCAATGATTGGGTTCTAAAAGCATGTTTCACTCCAGAAGCAGGAGCAGCTGCAGCAGCAGAGATAGTCTGGGTGTATGCTGTGGGTAGCTGCAGCAGAGATAGTCTGGGTGTATGCTGTGAGGAGCTGCAGCAGCAGAGATAGTCTGGGTGTATGCTGTGGGTAGCTGCAGCAGCAGAGATAGTCTGTGTGTATGCTGTGAGGAGCTGCAGCAGCAGAGATAGTCTGTGTGTATGCTGTGAGGAGCTGCAGCAGCAGAGATAGTCTGGGTGTATGCTGTGGGTAGCTGCAGCAGCAGAGATAGTCTGTGTGTATGCTGTGAGGAGCTGCAGCATCAGAGATAGTCTGTGTGTATGCTGTGAGGAGCTGCAGCATCAGAGAGAGTCTGGGTGTATGCTGTGGGTAGCTGCAGCAGCAGAGATAGTCTGTGTGTATGCTGTGAGGAGCTGCAGCAGCAGAGATAGTCTGTGTGTATGCTGTGGGTAGCTGCAGCAGCAGAGATAGTCTGTGTGTATGCTGTGGGTAGCTGCAGCAGCAGAGATAGTCTGTGTGTATGCTGTGGGTAGCTGCAGCAGCAGAGATAGTCTGTGTGTATGCTGTGAGGAGCTGCAGCAGCAGAGATAGTCTGTGTGTATGCTGTGAGGAGCTGCAGCAGCAGAGATAGTCTGTGTGTATGCTGTGGGTAGCTGCAGCAGCAGAGATAGTCTGTGTGTATGCTGTGAGGAGCTGCAGCAGCAGAGATAGTCTGGGTGTATGCTGTGAGGAGCTGCAGCAGCAGAGATAGTCTGGGTGTATGCTGTGGGTAGCTGCAGCAGCAGAGATAGTCTGTGTGTATGCTGTGAGGAGCTGCAGCAGCAGAGATAGTCTGGGTGTATGCTGTGAGGAGCTGCAGCAGCAGAGATAGTCTGGGTGTATGCTGTGAGGAGCTGCAGCAGCAGAGATAGTCTGTGTGTATGCTGTGAGGAGCTGCAGCAGCAGAGATAGTCTGGGTGTATGCTGTGAGGAGCTGCAGCAGCAGAGATAGTCTGTGTGTATGCTGTGAGGAGCTGCAGCAGCAGAGATAGTCTGTGTGTATGCTGTGGGGAGCTGCAGCAGCAGAGATAGTCTGTGTGTATGCTGTGAGGAGCTGCAGCATCAGAGATAGTCTGTGTGTATGCTGTGAGGAGCTGCAGCAGCAGAGATAGTCTATGTGTATGCTGTGGGGAGCTGCAGCAGCAGAGATAGTCTGTGTGTATGCTGTGAGGAGCTGCAGCATCAGAGATAGTCTGGGTGTATGCTGTGGGTAGCTGCAGCAGCAGAGATAGTCTGTGTGTATGCTGTGAGGAGCTGCAGCAGCAGAGATAGTCTGTGTGTATGCTGTGAGGAGCTGCAGCAGCAGATATAGTCTATGTGTATGCTGTGGGGAGCTGCAGCAGCAGAGATAGTCTATGTGTATGCTGTGGGGAGCTGCAGCAGCAGAGATAGTCTGTGTGTATGCTGTGAGGAGCTGCAGCAGCAGAGATAGTCTGTGTGTATGCTGTGAGGAGCTGCAGCAGCAGAGATAGTCTGTGTGTATGCTGTGAGGAGCTGCAGCAGCAGAGATAGTCTATGTGTATGCTGTGGGGAGCTGCAGCAGCAGAGAGAGTCTGGGTGTATGCTGTGAGGAGCTGCAGCAGCAGAGATAGTCTGTGTGTATGCTGTGAGGAGCTGCAGCAGCAGAGATAGTCTGTGTGTATGCTGTGAGGAGCTGCAGCAGCAGAGATAGTCTGTGTGTATGCTGTGAGGAGCTGCAGCAGCAGAGATAGTCTATGTGTATGCTGTGGGGAGCTGCAGCAGCAGAGATAGTCTATGTGTATGCTGTGAGGAGCTGCAGCAGCAGAGATAGTCTGTGTGTATGCTGTGGGGAGCTGCAGCATCAGAGATAGTCTGTGTGTATGCTGTGAGGAGCTGCAGCATCAGAGATAGTCTATGTGTATGCTGTGAGGAGCTGCAGCAGCAGATATAGTCTATGTGTATGCTGTGGGGAGCTGCAGCAGAGACAATCTGTATGCTGTGTGATATAGGCTACATAGCGACTAACGAAAATACACGCACCAATTTCATTACAAAAAATTATGCTAATTAACCTGTAGACTGATAAGCATGACCGGTCAAATGTATTTCCATCAACTGGTATTTCCATCAATGAAGAGGCTAAAAAGCGTTATTTTGCAGTGGGATTTTCTTTTCCTTCTCCCGGACAATTAGCCGGTAGCAATTTTATTTAAAAATCGGCTTTTCATTCATTTTCTACCAGCCAAAAGCCGGCTGTTACCGGCTAACGGATACCCTAACGCTAAGAGAGATACTCCCCAACTCTCACTATCAATCCACTAAGAGAGATACTCCCCAACTCTCACTATCAATCCACTAAGAGAGATACTCCCCAACTCTCACTATCAATCCACTAAGAGAGATACTCCCAACTCTCAACTACTATCAATCCACTAAGAGAGATACTCCCCAACTCTCACTATCAATCCACTAAGAGAGATACTCCCCAACTCTCACTATCAATCCACTAAGAGAGATACTCCCCAACTCTCACTATCAATCCACTCCCCAACTCTCACTATCAATCCACTAAGAGAGATACTCCCCAACTCTCACTATCAATCCACTAAGAGAGATACTCCCCAACTCTCACTATCAATCCACTAAGAGAGATACTCCCCAACTCTCACTATCAATCCACTAAGAGAGATACTCCCCAACTCTCACTATCAATCCACTAAGAGAGATACTCCCCAACTCTCACTATCAATCCACTAAGAGAGATACTCCCCAACTCTCACTATCAATCCACTAAGAGAGATACTCCCCAACTCTCACTATCAATCCACTAAGAGAGATACTCCCCAACTCTCACTATCAATCCACTAAGAGAGATACTCCCCAACTCTCACTATCAATCCACTAAGAGAGATACTCCCCAACTCTCACTATCAATCCACTAAGAGAGATACTCCCCAACTCTCACTATCAATCCACTAAGAGAGATACTCCCCAACTCTCACTATCAATCCACTAAGAGAGATACTCCCCAACTCTCACTATCAATCCACTAAGAGAGATACTCCCCAACTCTCACTATCAATCCACTAAGAGAGATACTCCCCAACTCTCACTATCAATCCACTAAGAGAGATACTCCCCAACTCTCACTATCAATCCACTAAGAGAGATACTCCCCAACTCTCACTATCAATCCACTAAGAGAGATACTCCCCAACTCTCACTATCAATCCACTAAGAGAGATACTCCCCAACTCTCACTATCAATCCACTAAGAGAGATACTCCCCAACTCTCACTATCAATCCACTAAGAGAGATACTCCCCAACTCTCACTATCAATCCACTAAGAGAGATACTCCCCAACTCTCACTATCAATCCACTAAGAGAGATACTCCCCAACTCTCACTATCAATCCACTAAGAGAGATACTCCCCAACTCTCACTATCAATCCACTAAGAGAGATACTCCCCAACTCTCACTATCAATCCACTAAGAGAGATACTCCCCAACTCTCACTATCAATCCACCTAAGAGAGATACTCCCCAACTCTCACTATCAATCCACTAAGAGAGATACTCCCCAACTCTCACTATCAATCCACTAAGAGAGATACTCCCCAACTCTCACTATCAATCCACTAAGAGAGATACTCCCCAACTCTCACTATCAATCCACTAAGAGAGATACTCCCCAACTCTCACTATCAATCCACTAAGAGAGATACTCCCCAACTCTCACTATCAATCCACTAAGAGAGATACTCCCCAACTCTCACTATCAATCCACTAAGAGAGATACTCCCCAACTCTCACTATCAATCCACTAGAGAGATACTCCCCAACTCTCACTATCAATCCACTAAGAGAGATACTCCCCAACTCTCACTATCAATCCACTAAGAGAGATACTCCCCAACTTTCACTATCAATCCAATAGTTCTGATGACGAACTCCGCTGAAGAACTGACTGCTGGATAAGTACTACGACACATGAAAACAGATTCTAGGTTCAAACTGCTTCTGGTAAAGAAGAGGATAGTGGGAAGAGAGAGGGGGTAGTGGGAAGAGAGAGGGGGTAAGTGGGAAGAGAGAGGGGGTAGTGGGAAGAGAGAGGGGATAGTGGGAAGAGAGAGGGGATAGTGGGAAGAGAGAGGGGATAGTGGGAAGAGAGAGGGGATAGTGGGAAGAGAGAGGGGATAGTGGGAAGAGAGAGGGGATAGTGGGAAGAGAGAGGGGATAGTGGGAAGAGAGAGGGGATAGTGGGAAGAGAGAGGGGGTAGTGGGAAGAGAGAGGGGGGTAGTGGGGAGAGAGGGGGTAGTGGGAAGAGAGAGGGGGTAGTGGGAAGAGAGAGGGGGTAGTGGGAAGAGAGAGGGGGTAGTGGGAAGAGAGAGGGGGTAGTGGGAAGAGAGAGGGGGTAGTGGGAAGAGAGAGGGGGTAGTGGGAAGAGAGAGGGGATAGTGGGAAGAGAGAGGGGGTAGTGGGAAGAGAGAGGGGATAGTGGGAAGAGAGGTAGTGGGAGAGAGGGGATAGTGGAAGAGAGGGGGATAGTGGGAAGAGAGAGGGGGTGGGAAGAGTGGGGGGTAGTGGGAAGAGAGAGGGGGTAGTGGGAAGAGAGAGGGGGTAGTGGGAAGAGAGAGGGGATAGTGGGAAGAGAGAGGGGATAGTGGGAAGAGAGAGGGGATAGTGGGAAGAGAGAGGGGGTAGTGGGAAGAGAGGGGGGGTAGTGGGAAGAGAGAGGAGGGGGGGTAGTGGGAAGAGAGAGGGGATAGTGGGAAGAGAGAGGGGTAGTGGGAAGAGAGAGGGGGTAGTGGGAAGAGAGAGGGGGTAGTGGGAAGAGAGAGGGCGAGAGAGGATAGGGGATTTCCGGTGGTGGTGTATTTTGAGAAGCAGCTGCAGGTCTCTGACGGTATGAATGTTGCGTCAGAGAGAGAGAGGAACACTCCTATTACACTGCACACACACCGATTGGACTATACTGACGTACACTCTGTCGCTCTACGTACCTGCACGTGGCTGGAGTGGGATTTTTGGAGCCGCAGACACCTTTTGGTAACATGATGTCCCACTCCCATTAACAAGGGGGTGACAGAAACGTTTGTTCTTTATGTCAGTTCATTATGTAAAAGCAAGGAAGAGACGCCTTCCGTTGCTAGTAGTAGCTAGCTGGCAGCCTGGCTAGCTGGCTTTAGCCTGGCTAAAAACATAGCAAGGAAGAGACGCCTTCCCTTGCTAGTAGTAGCTAGCTGGCAGCCTGGCTAGCTGGCTTTAGCCTGGCTAAAAACATAGCAAGCTAGCTAGACGTTTTAGCTTCCCACATCTTCATGTAAAATAATTAGATTTACTATATAAAATGCCCAGGCAGATATTATTCTACTTGCCGGTGTAACCTAAAACTTTATCACAGTTTAATATGCTGCTTGTGTATTCATTCCCATATCAGCTAAAAATAGAATGTTTTGGTCATGGAGAAGTGCAGGCTCCATACAGCAGGTTTTACCATGTCACAATACCCTGGAATCACTGTTATTACTACAATACCCTGGAATCACTGTTATTACTACAATACCCTGGAATCACTGTTATTACTACAATACCCTGGAATCACTGTTATTACTACAATACCCTGGAATCACTGTTATTACTACAATACCCTGGAATCACTGTTATTACTACAATACCCTGGAATCACTGTTATTACTACAATACCCTGGAATCACTGTTATTACTACAATACCCTGGAATCACTGTTATTACTACAATACCCTGGAATCACTGTTATTACTACAATACCCTGGAATCACTGTTATTACTACAATACCCTGGAATCACTGTTATTACTACAATACCCTGGAATCACTGTTATTACTACAATACCCTGGGATCACTGTTATTACTACAATACCCTGGGATCACTGTTATTACTACAATACCCTGGAATCACTGTTATTACTACAATACCCTGGGATCACTGTTATTACTACAATACCCTGGAATCACTGTTATTACTACAATACCCTGGAATCACTGTTATTACTACAATACCCTGGAATCACTGTTATTACTACAATACCCTGGGATCACTGTTATTACTACAATACCCTGGAATCACTGTTATTACTACAATACCCTGGGATCACTGTTATTACTACAATACCCTGGAATCACTGTTATTACTACAATACCCTGGAATCACTGTTATTACTACAATACCCTGGGATCACTGTTATTACTACAATACCCTGGAATCACTGTTATTACTACAATACCCTGGGATCACTGTTATTACTACAATACCCTGGAATCACTGTTATTACTACAATACCCTGGAATCACTGTTATTACTACAATACCCTGGGATCACTGTTATTACTACAATACCCTGGAATCACTGTTATTACTACAATACCCTGGAATCACTGTTATTACTACAATACCCTGGGATCACTGTTATTACTACAATACCCTGGAATCACTGTTATTACTACAATACCCTGGGATCACTGTTATTACTACAATACCCTGGAATCACTGTTATTACTACAATACCCTGGGATCACTGTTATTACTACAATACCCTGGAATCACTGTTATTACTACAATACCCTGGAATCACTGTTATTACTACAATACCCTGGAATCACTGTTATTACTACAATACCCTGGAATCACTGTTATTACTACAATACCCTGGAATCACTGTTATTACTACAATACCCTGGAATCACTGTTATTACTACAATACCCTGGGATCACTGTTATTACTACTACAATACCCTGGAATCACTGTTATTACTACAATACCCTGGAATCACTGTTATTACTACAATACCCTGGAATCACTGTTATTACTACAATACCCTGGAATCACTGTTATTACTACAATACCCTGGAATCACTGTTATTACTACAATACCCTGGAATCACTGTTATTACTACAATACCCTGGGATCACTGTTATTACTACAATACCCTGGGATCACTGTTATTACTACAATACCCTGGGATCACTGTTATTACTACAATACCCTGGGATCACTGTTATTACTACAATACCCTGGAATCACTGTTATTACTACAATACCCTGGAATCACTGTTATTACTACAATACCCTGGAATCACTGTTATTACTACAATACCCTGGAATCACTGTTATTACTACAATACCCTGGAATCACTGTTATTACTACAATACCCTGGAATCACTGTTATTACTACAATACCCTGGGATCACTGTTATTACTTCTAAACAAAAATCCTGAAATAAACCTCCCCCACACACACACACACACACACACATACATACAGTTGAAGTCGGAAGTTTACATACACTTAGGTTGGAGTCATTAAAACTTGTTTTTCAACCACTCCACAAATGTCTTGTTAACAAACTATAGTTTTGGCAAGTCGGTTAGGACATCTACTTCGTGCATGACACAAGTCATTTTTCCAACAATTGTTTACAGACAGATTATTTCACTTATAATTCACTGTATCACAATTCCAGTGGGTCAGAAGTTTACATACACTAAATTGACTGCACCTTTAAACAGCTTGGAAAATTCCAGAATATGATGTCATGGTTTTAGAAGCTTCTGATAGGCTAATTGACATTGAGTCAATTGGAGGTGTACCTGTGGATGTATTTCAAGGCCTACCTTCAAACTCAGTGCCTCTTTGCTTGACATCATGGGAAAATCTAAAGAAATTAGCCAAGACCTCAGAAAAGAAATTGTAGACATCCACAAGTCTGGTTCATCCTTGGGAGCAATTTCCAAATGCCTGAAGGTACCACGTTCATCTGTACAAACAATAGTACGCAAGTATAAACACCATGGGACCATGCAGCCGTCATACCGCTCACGAAGGAGACGCGTTCTGTCTCCTAGAGATAAATGTACTTTAGTGCGAAAAGTGCAAATCAATCCCAGAACAAAAGCAAAGGACCCTGTGAAGATTCTGGAGGAAACAGGTACAAAAGTATCTATATCCACAGTAAAGCGAGTCCTATATCGACATAACCTGAAAGGCCGCTCAGCAAGGAAGAAGCCAATGCTCCAAAACCGCCATAAAAAAGCCAGACTACGGTTTGCAACTGCACATGGGGACAAAGATCGTACTTTTTGGAGAAATGTCCTCTGGTCTGATGAAACAGAAATAGAACTGTTTGTCCATAATGACCATCGTTATGTTTGGAGGAAAAAGAGGGGAACCTTACAAGCCGAAGAACACCATCCCAACCGTGAAGCACGGGGGTGGCAGCATCATGCTGTGGGGGTGCTTTGCTGCAGGAGGGACTGGTGCACTTCACAAAATAGATGGCATCATGAGGAAGGAAAATTATGTGGATATATTGAGGGCAACATCTCAAGACATCAGTCAGGAAGTTAAAGCTTGGTCGCAAATGGGTCTTCCAAATGGACAATGACCCCAAGCATACTTCCAAAGTTGTGGCAAAATGGCTTAAGGACAACAAAGTCAAGGTATTGGAGTGGCCATCACAAAGCCCTGACCTCAATCCTATAGAACATTTGTGGGCAGAACTGAAAAAGCGTGTGCGAGCAAGGAGGCCTACAAACCTGACTCAGTTACACCAGCTCTGTCAGGAGGAAAGGCCAGAACTCCCCCGGAGTCGCCTCTTCACTGTTGATGTTGAGACTGGTGTTTTGCAGGTACTCTTTAATGAAGACTTTTCACATTGAGACAGGAACTGTTCAAAACAACTGGGAACTCGGAAATCTCCGACTTCAGTGCGTTCAAGACAACTGGACACTCTGGAAAAAAAACAAGCTCAGTGTAGGAAAAATCGCTTTGAACGGCCATCCAACTCGGAATTTCAACTCGGGAACACTGGCCTCTTTTAGTGATTCAACCTTTTTTACGAGTTCCTAGTAGTCTTCAAAGCAACATAAAACCCATGGTAGGCTCCCCTTCGCTAGCTCATATCTGTGTGAAGCTGGATTCAGTGCTCTCGTCTACATTAAAACCAAATCTCGATCCAGGTTGGATGTGACAGCAGAGATGAGGTGCGCATTGTCGACCGCGCCCCCTGACTGAGAAGCGCTGACGTGACATGCATCAAGCACACCCATCTAATTAGTGGAGATAATATACATTAGGTTAGACTAATTGACGGTCATAGCCCCACATTAACAAGTAAACACTGACACACACATCCGGATTGCCTCTGAAGCTAAGCAGAGTCGGTCCTGGTTGGTCCCTGGATGGGAGACCAGATGCTGCTGGAAGTGGTGTTGGAGGGCCAGTAGGAGGTCCCTGGATGGGAGACCAGATGCTGATGGAAGTGGTGTTGGAGGGCCAGTAGGAGGTCCCTGGATGGGAGACCAGATGCTGCTGGAAGTGGTGTTGGAGGGCCAGTAGGAGGTCCCTGGATGGGAGACCAGATGCTGATGGAAGTGGTGTTGGAGGGCCAGTAGGAGGTCCCTGGATGGGAGACCAGATGCTGCTGGGAGTGGTGTGTGGGAGGGCCAGTAGGAGGTCCCTGGATGGGAGACCAGATGCTGATGGAAGTGGTGTTGGAGGGCCAGTAGGAGGTCCCTGGATGGGAGACCAGATGCTGATGGAAGTGGTGTTGGAGGGCCAGTAGGAGGTCCCTGGATGGGAGACCAGATGCTGATGGAAGTGGTGTTGGAGGGCCAGTAGGAGGTCCCTGGATGGGAGACCAGATGCTGATGGAAGTGGTGTTGGAGGTCAGTAGGAGGCACTCTGTCCTCTGGTCTAAAAAATATCACACTGACTTCTGTCAGTCTTGATCTGGTGGTGACTGTAGCCTGTCTTGGGTCTGGTATAGTCTGGTGGTGACTGTAGTCTGTAGCATGTCTTGGGTCTGGTATAGTCTGGTGGTGACTGTAGCCTGTAGCCTGTCTTGGGTCTGGTATAGTCTGGTGGTGACTGTAGTCTGTAGCCTGTCTTGGGTCTGGTATAGTCTGGTGGTGACTGTAGTCTGTAGCCTGTCTTGGGTCTGGTATAGTCTGGTGGTGACTGTAGTCTGTAGCATGTCTTGGGTCTGGTATAGTCTGGTGGTGACTGTAGTCTGTCTTGGGTCTGGTATAGTCTGGTGGTGACTGTAGTCTGTCTTGGGTCTGGTATAGTCTGGTGGTGACTGTAGTCTGTCTTGGGTCTGGTATAGTCTGGTGGTGACTGTAGTCTGTCTTGGGTCTGGTATAGTCTGGTGGTGACTGTAGTCTGTAGCCTGTCTTGGGTCTGGTATAGTCTGGTGGTGACTGTAGTCTGTAGCCTGTCTTGGGTCTGGTATAGTCTGGTGGTGACTCTGGTATAGTCTGGTGGTGACTGTAGTCTGTAGCCTGTCTTGGGTCTGGTATAGTCTGGTGGTGACTGTAGTCTGTAGCCTGTCTTGGGTCTGGTATAGTCTGGTGGTGACTGTAGTCTGTCTTGGGTCTGGTATAGTCTGGTGGTGACTGTAGCCTGTAGCCTGTCTTGGGTCTGGTATAGTCTGGTGGTGACTGTAGTCTGTCTTGGGTCTGGTATAGTCTGGTGGTGACTGTAGCCTGTCTTGGGTCTGGTATAGTCTGGTGGTGACTGTAGTCTGTAGCCTGTCTTGGGTCTGGTATAGTCTGGTGGTGACTGTAGCCTGTCTTGGGTCTGGTATAGTCTGGTGGTGACTGTAGTCTGTAGCCTGTCTTGGGTCTGGTATAGTCTGGTGGTGACTGTAGTCTGTAGCATGTCTTGGGTCTGGTATAGTCTGGTGGTGACTGTAGTCTGTAGCATGTCTTGGGTCTGGTATAGTCTGGTGGTGACTGTAGCCTGTCTTGGGTCTGGTATAGTCTGGTGGTGACTGTAGTCTGTAGCCTGTCTTGGGTCTGGTATAGTCTGGTGGTGACTGTAGTCTGTAGCATGTCTTGGGTCTGGTATAGTCTGGTGGTGACTGTAGTCTGTAGCATGTCTTGGGTCTGGTATAGTCTGGTGGTGACTGTAGTCTGTAGCATGTCTTGGGTCTGGTATAGTCTGGTGGTGACTGTAGTCTGTAGCCTGTCTTGGGTCTGGTATAGTCTGGTGGTGACTGTAGTCTGTCTTGGGTCTGGTATAGTCTGGTGGTGACTGTAGTCTGTAGCCTGTCTTGGGTCTGGTATAGTCTGGTGGTGACTGTAGTCTGTCTTGGGGTCTGGTATAGTCTGGTGGTGACTGTAGTCTGTCTTGGGTCTGGTATAGTCTGGTGGTGACTGTAGTCTGTAGCCTGTCTTGGGTCTGGTATAGTCTGGTGGTGACTGTAGCCTGTAGCCTGTCTTGGGTCTGGTATAGTCTGGTGGTGACTGTAGTCTGTCTTGGGTCTGGTATAGTCTGGTGGTGACTGTAGCCTGTCTTGGGTCTGGTATAGTCTGGTGGTGACTGTAGTCTGTAGCCTGTCTTGGGTTCTAGTATAGTCTTGTGGTGACTCTGGTATAGTCTGGTGGTGACTGTAGTCTGTAGCCTGTCTGGGTCTGGTATAGTCTGGTGGGACTGTAGTCTGTAGCCTGTCTTGGGTCTGGTATAGTCTGGTGGTGACTGTAGTCTGTAGCCTGTCTTGGGTCTGGTATAGTCTGGTGGTGACTGTAGCCTGTCTTGGGTCTGGTATAGTCTGGTGGTGACTGTAGCCTGTCTTGGGTTCTGTATAGTCTGGTGGACTGTAGCCTGTAGCCTGTCTTGGGTCTGGTATAGTCTGGTGGTGACTGTAGCCTGTCTTGGGTCTGGTATAGTCTGGGTGGTGACTGTAGTCTGTAGCCTGTCTTGGGTCTGGTATAGTCTGGTGGTGACTGTAGCCTGTAGCCTGTCTTGGGTCTGGTATAGTCTGGTGGGTGGTGACTGTAGCCTGTCTTGGGTCTGGTATAGTCTGGTGGTGACTGTAGTCTGTAGCCTGTCTTGGGTCTGGTATAGTCTGGTGGTGACTGTAGTCTGTAGCCTGTCTTGGGTCTGGTATAGTCTGGTGGTGACTGTAGTCTGTAGCATGTCTTGGGTCTGGTATAGTCTGGTGGTGACTGTAGTCTGTCTTGGGTGGTATAGTCTGGTGGTGACTGTAGTCTGTCTTGGGTCTGGTATAGTCTGGTGGTGACTGTAGTCTGTCTTGGGTCTGGTATAGTCTGGTGGTGACTGTAGTCTGTCTTGGGTCTGGTATAGTCTGGTGGTGACTGTAGTCTGTAGCCTGTCTTGGGTCTGGTATAGTCTGGTGGTGACTGTAGTCTGTAGCCTGTCTTGGGTCTGGTATAGTCTGGTGGTGACTCTGGTATAGTCTGGTGGTGACTGTAGTCTGTAGCCTGTCTTGGGTCTGGTATAGTCTGGTGGTGACTGTAGTCTGTAGCCTGTCTTGGGTCTGGTATAGTCTGGTGGTGACTGTAGTCTGTCTTGGGTCTGGTATAGTCTGGTGGTGACTGTAGCCTGTAGCCTGTCTTGGGTCTGGTATAGTCTGGTGGTGACTGTAGTCTGTCTTGGGTCTGGTATAGTCTGGTGGTGACTGTAGCCTGTCTTGGGTCTGGTATAGTCTGGTGGTGACTGTAGTCTGTAGCCTGTCTTGGGTCTGGTATAGTCTGGTGGTGACTGTAGCCTGTCTTGGGTCTGGTATAGTCTGGTGGTGACTGTAGTCTGTAGCCTGTCTTGGGTCTGGTATAGTCTGGTGGTGACTGTAGTCTGTAGCATGTCTTGGGTCTGGTATAGTCTGGTGGTGACTGTAGTCTGTAGCATGTCTTGGGTCTGGTATAGTCTGGTGGTGACTGTAGCCTGTCTTGGGTCTGGTATAGTCTGGTGGTGACTGTAGTCTGTAGCCTGTCTTGGGTCTGGTATAGTCTGGTGGTGACTGTAGTCTGTAGCATGTCTTGGGTCTGGTATAGTCTGGTGGTGACTGTAGTCTGTAGCATGTCTTGGGTCTGGTATAGTCTGGTGGTGACTGTAGTCTGTAGCATGTCTTGGGTCTGGTATAGTCTGGTGGTGACTGTAGTCTGTAGCCTGTCTTGGGTCTGGTATAGTCTGGTGGTGACTGTAGTCTGTCTTGGGTCTGGTATAGTCTGGTGGTGACTGTAGTCTGTAGCCTGTCTTGGGTCTGGTATAGTCTGGTGGTGACTGTAGTCTGTCTTGGGTCTGGTATAGTCTGGTGGTGACTGTAGTCTGTCTTGGGTCTGGTATAGTCTGGTGGTGACTGTAGTCTGTAGCCTGTCTTGGGTCTGGTATAGTCTGGTGGTGACTGTAGCCTGTAGCCTGTCTTGGGTCTGGTATAGTCTGGTGGTGACTGTAGTCTGTCTTGGGTCTGGTATAGTCTGGTGGTGACTGTAGCCTGTCTTGGGTCTGGTATAGTCTGGTGGTGACTGTAGTCTGTAGCCTGTCTTGGGTCTAGTATAGTCTGGTGGTGACTCTGGTATAGTCTGGTGGTGACTGTAGTCTGTAGCCTGTCTTGGGTCTGGTATAGTCTGGTGGTGACTGTAGTCTGTAGCCTGTCTTGGGTCTGGTATAGTCTGGTGGTGACTGTAGTCTGTAGCCTGTCTTGGGTCTGGTATAGTCTGGTGGTGACTGTAGCCTGTCTTGGGTCTGGTATAGTCTGGTGGTGACTGTAGCCTGTCTTGGGTCTGGTATAGTCTGGTGGTGACTGTAGCCTAGCCTGTCTTGGGTCTGGTATAGTCTGGTGGTGACTGTAGCCTGTCTTGGGTCTGGTATAGTCTGGTGGTGACTGTAGTCTGTAGCCTGTCTTGGGTCTGGTATAGTCTGGTGGTGACTGTAGCCTGTAGCCTGTCTTGGGTCTGGTATAGTCTGGTGGTGACTGTAGCCTGTCTTGGGTCTGGTATAGTCTGGTGGTGACTGTAGTCTGTAGCCTGTCTTGGGTCTGGTATAGTCTGGTGGTGACTGTAGTCTGTAGCCTGTCTTGGGTCTGGTATAGTCTGGTGGTGACTCTGGTATAGTCTGGTGGTGACTGTAGCCTGTCTTGGGTCTGGTATAGTCTGGTGGTGACTGTAGCCTGTCTTGGGTCTGGTATAGTCTGGTGGTGACTGTAGTCTGTAGCCTGTCTTGGGTCTGGTATAGTCTGGTGGTGACTGTAGCCTGTCTTGGGTCTGGTATAGTCTGGTGGTGACTGTAGTCTGTAGCATGTCTTGGGTCTGGTATAGTCTGGTGGTGACTGTAGTCTGTAGCCTGTCTTGGGTCTGGTATAGTCTGGTGGTGACTGTAGTCTGTAGCCTGTCTTGGGTCTGGTATAGTCTGGTGGTGACTGTAGTCTGTAGCCTGTCTTGGGTCTGGTATAGTCTGGTGGTGACTGTAGCCTGTCTTGGGTCTGGTATAGTCTGGTGGTGACTGTAGTCTGTAGCATGTCTTGGGTCTGGTATAGTCTGGTGGTGACTGTAGTCTGTAGCCTGTCTTGGGTCTGGTATAGTCTGGTGGTGACTGTAGTCTGTAGCATGTCTTGGGTCTGGTATAGTCTGGTGGTGACTGTAGCCTGTAGCCTGTCTTGGGTCTGGTATAGTCTGGTGGTGACTCTGGTATAGTCTGGTGGTGACTGTAGTCTGTAGCCTGTCTTGGGTCTGGTATAGTCTGGTGGTGACTGTAGTCTGTAGCCTGTCTTGGGTCTGGTATAGTCTGGTGGTGACTGTAGCCTGTCTTGGGTCTGGTATAGTCTGGTGGTGACTGTAGCCTGTAGCCTGTCTTGGGTCTGGTATAGTCTGGTGGTGACTGTAGTCTGTAGCCTGTCTTGGGTCTGGTATAGTCTGGTGGTGACTGTAGCCTGTAGCCTGTCTTGGGTCTGGTATAGTCTGGTGGTGACTGTAGCCTGTCTTGGGTCTGGTATAGTCTGGTGGTGACTGTAGTCTGTCTTGGGTCTGGTATAGTCTGGTGGTGACTGTAGTCTGTCTTGGGTCTGGTATAGTCTGGTGGTGACTGTAGTCTGTAGCCTGTCTTGGGTCTGGTATAGTCTGGTGGTGACTGTAGCCTGTAGCCTGTCTTGGGTCTGGTATAGTCTGGTGGTGACTGTAGCCTGTCTTGGGTCTGGTATAGTCTGGTGGTGACTGTAGTCTGTAGCCTGTCTTGGGTCTGGTATAGTCTGGTGGTGACTGTAGCCTGTAGCCTGTCTTGGGTCTGGTATAGTCTGGTGGTGACTGTAGCCTGTCTTGGGTCTGGTATAGTCTGGTGGTGACTGTAGTCTGTAGCCTGTCTTGGGTCTGGTATAGTCTGGTGGTGACTGTAGCCTGTAGCCTGTCTTGGGTCTGGTATAGTCTGGTGGTGACTGTAGCCTGTCTTGGGTCTGGTATAGTCTGGTGGTGACTGTAGCCTGTAGCCTGTCTTGGGTCTGGTATAGTCTGGTGGTGACTGTAGTCTGTAGCCTGTCTTGGGTCTGGTATAGTCTGGTGGTGACTGTAGCCTGTCTTGGGTCTGGTATAGTCTGGTGGTGACTGTAGTCTGTAGCCTGTCTTGGGTCTGGTATAGTCTGGTGGTGACTGTAGCCTGTCTTGGGTCTGGTATAGTCTGGTGGTGACTGTAGTCTGTAGCCTGTCTTGGGTCTGGTATAGTCTGGTGGTGACTGTAGTCTGTAGCATGTCTTGGGTCTGGTATAGTCTGGTGGTGACTGTAGTCTGTAGCATGTCTTGGGTCTGGTATAGTCTGGTGGTGACTGTAGTCTGTAGCCTGTCTTGGGTCTGGTATAGTCTGGTGGTGCCTGTAGCCTGTCTTGGGTCTGGTATAGTCTGGTGGTGACTGTAGTCTGTCTTGGGTCTGGTATAGTCTGGTGGTGACTGTAGTCTGTCTTGGGTCTGGTATAGTCTGGTGGTGCCTGTAGTCTGTCTTGGGTCTGGTATAGTCTGGTGGTGACTGTAGTCTGTAGCCTGTCTTGGGTCTGGTATAGTCTGGTGGTGCCTGTAGCCTGTCTTGGGTCTGGTATAGTCTGGTGGTGACTGTAGTCTGTCTTGGGTCTGGTATAGTCTGGTGGTGACTGTAGTCTGTCTTGGGTCTGGTATAGTCTGGTGGTGACTGTAGCCTGTAGCCTGTCTTGGGTCTGGTATAGTCTGGTGGTGACTGTAGTCTGTAGCCTGTCTTGGGTCTGGTATAGACTGGTGGTGACTGTAGCCTGTCTTGGGTCTGGTATAGTCTGGTGGTGACTGTAGTCTGTAGCCTGTCTTGGGTCTGGTATAGTCTGGTGGTGACTGTAGTCTGTCTTGGGTCTGGTATAGTCTGGTGGTGACTGTAGTCTGTAGCCTGTCTTGGGTCTGGTATAGTCTGGTGGTGACTGTAGTCTGTAGCCTGTCTTGGGTCTGGTATAGACTGGTGGTGACTGTAGTCTGTCTTGGGTCTGGTATAGTCTGGTGGTGACTGTAGTCTGTAGCCTGTCTTGGGTCTGGTATAGACTGGTGGTGACTGTAGTCTGTAGCCTGTCTTGGGTCTGGTATAGACTGGTGGTGACTGTAGTCTGTCTTGGGTCTGGTATAGACTGGTGGTGACTGTAGTCTGTAGCCTGTCTTGGGTCTGGTATAGTCTGGTGGTGACTGTAGTCTGTAGCCTGTCTTGGGTCTGGTATAGACTGGTGGTGACTGTAGCCTGTCTTGGGTCTGGTATAGTCTGGTGTTGACTCTGGTATAGTCTGGTGGTGACTGTAGTCTGTCTTGGGTCTGGTATAGTCTGGTGGTGACTGTAGTTTGTAGTAAAATCTATTTAATTGTTGTGTTTATATTTTGTACAGTGTAAATAAGCTAGCATTTATGAAGCCAGCAAACACATTCCTCACACGCTAGGAACGTATTTCCTCCAATGTTTAATAAAAATGTGCCTCGCTCCCAAAAAACACGTTTTCTGGAGACTTTTGGGCAGAGTGATGACGTCGCCCACTGTATGTGCTTTCAGTAGCCTGACTGCCTCCAGATTGGGGAGAAATCCTCACACAATACGTCCCTGACCACCTGACGTGGTCAGCCAGATCTGAACACAATCTGACCACAATGCAACTTTTGTGCGTCTAGACCAGTCTTTTCAATGCGCTCTTCATATTCTAATAGCAGAAGTCGCATGTAAGTTTAAAGTGTAGACAGCTGTCTAGACCCAGCCTCCAACTTCAGCGTTCAAGGCAACTGGAAATTCAGGAAAAAACAAGCTCTGACAGATTTTTTTTTAATGGTCATCCAACTCGGAATTCGAAGTCAGAAACTCTGGCATCTTTCTAGAGCTACGACTTTCCGACCTGAAGATCACCGACATCATGATTGAACCTTGTTTTTTTTCCCCCGAGTTACCAGTTGTCTTGAAAGCACCATAAAATCATGGTAGGCTTCCCTTTGCCAGCTCATATCTGTGTGAAGCTGGATTCAGTGCTCTCATCGCTGATGTCACATCCAACCTGGATCGATATTCTGTTTTAATGCAGAGGAGAGCATTGAATCCAGCTTCACACATATATGAGCTAGCGAAGGGTAGTCTACCATGAGTTTCATGGTGCTTTGAAGACAACTGGGAACTGAAAAATATGAGGTCAAATCATGACATCAGTGATCTTCGGGTCGGGGCTCTAGAAAGATGCCCGAGTTCGATTTGGAATTCCGAGTTGGATGACCTTTCAAAACCATTTTTCCCAGCCAGAGCGCGTTTCTTCACCCCCGAGTTCCCAGTTGTTTGAACGCGGCAACAAAAGCACCAAAAGACATACACTGACGCCATCATGATGAATTGTTTATGATTTCAGAAGAGTAACTTCGCTGATGTTTTGATCATCTTCCCCGCAGACCAACACATACAGTTATCAGTGAAACTTGCTAACAAAGCCCCTTGCCTGACAACTATGACTAAAAAGGTTTATATCGTGTACGAATTTATATCATTAGCCAGCTAACTAGATGGGCCCCTTCTACGTGTTACCTAGCTAACTGGAAGGCTAGCACAGTCTGTTGGTCTGCAATGCCAGCATTTCAAAATACATAACCGGTTATACTAGTTAGTTTCTCTGAAGCTAGACTAGTTAGTTGGCACTCGAGGGCCACAAGATAGCTACCTAGCTAAGTCTACACATTGTACATTTATGCTAGCTAACTAGCTAGTTAGCTAACAAATAAGTGAAACTTTAGAAATACGTCAGGCATAATGTACCCGAACAAACTGATTAGTTTGTGACTAACATGTATTTTTTACGTTAAACGAACCATTTAGTACACTAACTGGTTAGTTTGGAGAGTTCAGCAAACTTGCGGAGTGGGCCTTTTTGTTAGCTACTAGCTAACAAACTAGCTATTTAGCAAACGTCAGTTATCATCTTGACAGTTTACACAGCTAGCTAGCTAGCTAGCTAGCTACTGGTGGTGGTTTGTTAGCGAGATCATTTGACACCGCAGAATCCATACAGCTGTGTCCCAGTAGTGTTGACACCCCCAGAGACCCAGACCAGAGCCCTGTCCCGGCCGCTGTGTTGACACCCCCTGCCCCAGACCCCTGCAGTTGGCCGCTCACCTATGGTGGAGATGAAGGTGGTGTTGAAGGCGTCGTCTGAGAATCGGAACAGCACGCAGGTCTTCCCCACGCCCGAGTCACCGATCAGCAGGAGCTTGAAGAGCAGGTCGTAGGTCTTCTTCGCCATCGAGAGACAAGTTGTGTTCGCCGGACAGAGCAGAAACTATCTACAGCAGGTCTAGCGCCAGCCCGAGTTACAAGCAGAGGAACGATCTGAGTTATGTTGATATCTAGCTGGCTAGTTAGCTATATACCGCCAGGGGTAGCGTGTCGCAACAGTAAGTAGCTAATGTTATTTCCGAAGCAGAACGGTTTCTCTTACAGCATTTGAATTAAAAAACACAAAATAATATTCTCCCGTGTGATTCCCCTTTTCCAATCTTTCTTTCTCTCACACTGTCGGGACAAAATGGCTCCCCTCCCCGACTTACTATTTCTTCAAACTACCAGCGAGCTCATTAAAATTATTGGCATACCCCGTCATTACAACCGCCTCAGGACTTGCGATCAAGAAGAACTAGAAAATTTCGGAGGTTAAAAGTGTGTCAATTAACGATCTTTTAACCAGTTATTTGTTTTGTCGATGATTACACCCCAAAACCTTCGACTGCAGGCACCACCGCGACACCCTAGTTTACAGACGCCTGTTTGCCGCCCCTTCTGTCAAAATCTCGCTCGGTGATTGGCTCACATCACTGCTTTTCAAATATACAGCTGAACCCGATTGGTCAGATTGTCAACATCAAGGAGTAAAAAGGCATAACTTAGGTTAACATGTAGAAAGGGCAAATGTTACTGCATGGCCATTCCGGAACCCTCCAAGGCTCGGACTCTCCGTTCCACTACAGATAGAACAATAAGACAGATATTTCACCGGATGTGGCGCAGTGGTCTAAGGCATCGCAGTGCTAGCTGTGCCACTAGAGATCCTGGTTCGAATCCAGGCTCTGTCGTAGCCGGACGCGACCGGGAGACCCATGGGGCGGCGCACAATTGTCCCAGGGTAGGGGAGGGAATGGCCGGCAGTAGCTCAGTTGGTAGAGCATGGTGTTTGCAACGCCAGGGTTGTGGGTTCGATTCCCACGGGGGGCCAGTATGAATATTTTTTTTAAATAATAATGTATGCACTCACTACCTGTAAGTCGCTCTGGATAAGAGCGTCTGCTAAATGACTAAAATGTCAAATGTAACGTGTAAATGTGAAGCATCCGGTTGGTGTTTCCCCTCACTACCAAATATGGTGGTGAGAGGAAGCCAAATATAAGGCTAGTGGCCGGCAGTGGGAGAAGATGGAGCGAGATGGATTTTGGGCGACATTCTTGATCTCAATAGTGTTTTCTGTTTCCAAAACTAAAATATGTTACGCACAGAATGGACAAAGTTTTCTAGACTTTACCCTTTGCCAAAGTTTCTTAAAAATGGCGTTGTTTAGAAGGAGCGCAAGGGCGAATTGAGTTATTGCACACAAGCACGTCACAGAGTAGGCGTTCCCTAACGGAAATATGCAAATATATGGTAGAGCGCGCCAATAGGCGCTCCCTAGCTCGTGCTTGGCTCCGCCCACCTCCTTGCTTGTTCTGCCCACTATGATTCATTTGTTCCCATTGGAAACAACAGGCTGGTTTGACGATCCCAGCTGTGAGTCAAGCTGAGTGATGTCATACATTCTCCTGTACATGTAGTGGGTGTTACCCATCACTCTAAATGCTGCTACTTTAGTACAGTTTCAGTACTTTCCATGGGGCACTGAGTTGTATTATTATTCAGACCAATAATAACATATCAAACATAACAAGAATATTTTTCATTTCCCTCTTTTCTAAACAGACAGTGTCTGGGGTGTCTTGTTTCAACACAAGAATGCCATTTTAAAAAAACAGAACTGTTTCTTTGGGTTTGTTCCATCATGCCCAACTCATCACTCTGACAACAGGAAGTAGACTTAATTTCAGCAGATCCATTATATTGACCAGATACTCAAGTGGCCACTCTAACAAAGAAAATACATGGGAGGAGGCAAGATCAGGTGCGGCCATTCTAGCCAATAATGAGGGCAGATACGCGTGTGAACAACAGGCGCAACTCCAATATAAAGTGTTTTTTCTCAAAGTTGCCGGGATGTCACGTGTCCTACGTATCAGTACCCTCATAACAACCTAAGCATTATGGAACTTATAATCGATCAAATACGCCATACGTAGCAAATAAGGCATACACATTTTTGTTAGCCAAATTCAACACTTTTATTGACCTCCATACAAATAATCCTCGCTTGGTGAGCCCAAAAACACGCCACCTACTGGAGAAGACACATTTTTGGCCCAGTTATCCCTCGCGCTTCACCTCTTCCTCTCTGGCTTCACTCACTTACTGACTAGTGATGGAAAGTTCGCTCTTCTTTATTGTTTTTATTTAATCTATTTTTTAGGGGGTAGATCAGCTTTAATATTGCAGATAGATTGTAGCTTCCATTAATGTAATTGTTTGCATCATTTCCAATCCCCCATATATATTTTTTTTTCTTCTTTAAAAAAAAGTATATTTCCTTTATTATTTTCCCCTAACCCCACCACCCCTTCCCTAATTGGAGTAAACTAATGGACAACAATACTTAGGCTTCTACTTCCAGCTTATACATACTATATACATTTTACGGACAAGGTATATTTTACACTAGTTACAGTGGCTTGCGAAAGTATTCACCCCCTTTGGCATTCTTCCTATTTTGTTGCCTTACAACCTGGAATTAAAATTGATTTTTTGGGGGGGTTTGTATCATTTGATTTACACAACACGCCTACCTATTTGAAGATGCAAAATATGTTTTATTGTGAAACAAACAATAAATAAGACAAAAAAACAGAAAACTTGAGCGTGCATAACTATTCACCCCCCCAAAGTCAATACTTTGTAGAGCCACCTTTTGCAGCAATTACAGCTGCAAGTCTCTTGGGGTATGTCTCTATAAGCTTGGCACATCTAGCCACTGGGATTTCTGCCCATTCTTCAAGGCAAAACTGCTCCAGCTCCTTCAAATTGGATGGGTTCCGCTGGTGTACAGCAATCTTTAAGTCATACCACAGATTCTCAATTGGATTGAGGTCTGGGCTTTGACTAGGCCATTCCAAGACATTTAAAATATGTCCCCTTAAACCACTCAAGTGTTGCTTTAGCAGTATGCTTAGGGTCATTGTGCTGCTGGAAGGTGAACCTCCATCCCAGTCTCAAATCTCTGGAAGACTGAAACAGGTTTCCCTCAAGAATTTCCCTGTATTTAGCGCCATCCATCATTCCTTCAATTCTGACCAGTTTCCCAGTCCCTGACGATGAAAAACACCCCACAGCATGATGCTGCCACCACCATGCTTCACAGTGGGGATGGTGTTCTTGGGGTGATGAGAGGTGTTGGGTTTGCGCCAGACATAGCGTTTTCCTTGATGGCCAAAAAGCTCAATTTTAGTCTCATCTGACCAGAGTACCTTCTTCCATATGTTTGGGGAGTCTCCCACATGCCTTTTGGTGAACACCAAATGTGTTAGCTTATTTTTCTCTTTCAGCAATGGCTTTTTTCTGGCCACTCTTCCGTAAAGCCCAGCTCTGTGGCGTGTACGGCTTAAAGTGGTCCTATGGACAGATACTCCAATCTCCGCTGTGGAGCTTTGCAGCTCCTTCAGGGTTATCTTTGGTCTCTTTGTTGCCTCTCTGATTAATGCCCTCCTTGCCTGGTCCGTGAGTTTTGGTGGGCGGCCCTCTCTTGGCAGGTTTGTTGTGGTGCCATATTCTTTCAATTTTTTAATAATGGATATAATGGTGCTCCGTGGGATGTTCAAAGTTTTGGATATTTTTTTATAACCCAACCATGATCTGTACTTCTCCACTACTTTGTCCCTGACCTGTTTGGAGAGCTCCTTGGTCTTCATGGTGCCGCTTGCTTGGTGGTGCCCCTTGCTTAGTGGTGTTGCAGACTCTGGGGCCTTTCAGAACAGGTGTATATATACTGAGATCATGAGACAGACCATGTGACACTTAGATTGCACACAGGTGGACTTTATTTAACTAATTATGTGACTTCTGAAGGTAATTGGTTGCACCAGATCTTATTTAGGAGCTTCATAGCAAAGGGGGTGAATACATATGCACGCACCACTTTTCCGTTATTTTTTTCATTTCACTTCAACAATTTGGACAATTTTGTGTATGTCCATTACATTAAATACAAATAAAAATCCATTTAAATTACAGGTTGTAATGCAACAAAATAGGAAAAACACCAAGGGGGATGAATACTTTTGATAGGCACTGTAGCCCCCAGGGACCAGTAAGCGGGGGGCGAGTTGCCCCCAACACACTCATCCAACATATTACTACTTTACTAAAAAAGTATCTACATTTTTCTCTCTAAACAAGTGGATTATTTATCTTAAGGCTTTCCTACTTGTATATTTTTAAAAAAAATGTATAGATATAACTTAATTGGAATATATCTACAACTTTTTCAAAATGTCAAAATATTGGGATCAACTTACCACAAAATAATTTTGTTCAAATATCTCCAAAAGTTGTGATGCCATAGAGGAATCTTCTTGTTGAGCAAGAACAGTGGCAGCCAGGGAAAGTGTTGGGAAAAACATTGGTCTTAATGTGAATTACAAGGGGGGGGGGGGGGGGGGGGGGGGGGACCAGTTACCCCTGGGGACTACTTACCCCCTACTACCCCTGGGGACTACTTACCCCCTACTACCCCTGGGGACTACTTACCCCCTACTACCCCTGGGGACTACTTACCCCCTACTACCCTACTGTCCATACTATTTATACACACACATACATATACATACATACCTACATATACATATATATATATACAGTACCAGTCAAAAGTTTGGACACACCTACTCATTCAATTATTTATTTATTTTTTTATATTTTACAATTTTCTACATTGTAGAATAATTGTGAAGACATCAAAACTATGAAATAACACATATGGAATCATGTAGTAAGCAAAAAAGTGTTAAACAAATCAAAATATATTTTATATTTGATGTTCTCCAAGCCATGAAGTCAAATGAATTGTCCATAGAGCTCTGAGACATGATTGTGTCGAGGCACAGATCTGGAGAAGGTTACCAAAATAATTATGCAGCATTGAAGGTCCCCAAGAACACAGTGGCCTCCATCATTCTTAAATGGAAGAAGTTTGGAACCACCAAGACTCTTCCTAGAGCTGGCTGCCGGCCAAATTGAGCAATCGGAGGAGAAGGGCCTTGGTCTGGGAGGTGACCAAGAACCTGATGGTCACTCTGACAGAGCTCCTGAGTTCCTCTGTGGAGATGGGATAATGTAAGTGTTTGGGTGAGGTGTGACCCAGGCACGGTGCAGGATATACAGTAGCCAGTAGGCAGAGATGGTGAAACAAGGATCTTTACTGGTGGTCCCGAAGCCAAAATACAAAATAACGGACTTATCACAATAAAAGAAAGGCGGAGCAAATAAGTCTCCAAAAACCGGCTGACAGACAAAATACTAAATACTACCTAAGACTGAAACAAATAACGAAACAGGGAGAACACTTCTCAAGTACCTGTACATAGCTCTCCGATCAGACACTGAGTAGTACTGCTGGACATAGAGGAACTAGCAGAGGAAACTGAGCAAGGGAAAACACAGGGAAGTGAGGGCATAAGTACACAGGTGAACCGATAGACACAGGTGACACCAATAGGATGATGATTAGTCCCGACTGTGAGTAAGGAGATGCCTAAGGTTGTCGGAGGATGACACCTAGTGGGTTACTCCGGAACTGCGACCCCCTCCTATAACAGGATAACCTTCCAGAAGCACAACCAATTCTGCAGCGCTCCACCAATCAAGCCTTTATGGTAGAATGGCCAGACAGAAGCCACTGCTCAGAAAAAGGCACATGACAGTCCGCTTGGAGTTTGCCAAAAGGCACCTAAAGACTCTCAGACCATGAGAAACAAGATTCTCTGGTCTGATGAAACCAAGATTGAACTTTTTGCCTGAATGCCAAGTGTCACGTCTGGAGGAAAACCTGGCACCATCCCTTCGGTGAAGCATGGTGGTGGCAGCATCATGCTGTGGGGATGTCTTTCAGCGGCAGGGACTGGGAGACTAGTCAGGATCGAGGGAAAGATGAACGGAGCAAAGTACAGAGAGGTCCTTGATGAAAACCTGCTCCAGAGCGCTTAGGACCTCAGACTGGGGCGAAGATTCACCTTCCAACAGGACAAACGACTCTAAGCACACAGCCAAGACAATGCAGGAGTGGCTTCGGGGCAAGTCTCTGAATGTCCTTGAGTGGCCCAGCCAGAGCCCGGACTTGAACCGATCAAACATCTCTGGAGAGACCTGAAAATAGCTGTGCAGCGACGCTCCCCATCCAACCTGACAGAGCTTGAGAGGATCTGCAGAGAAGAATGGGAGAAACTCCCCAAATACAGATGTGCCAAGCTTGTAGCGTCATACCCAAGACTCGAGGCTGTAATTGTTGCCAAAGGTGCTTCAACAAAGTACTGAGTAAAGGGTCTGAATACTTATGTACATTTGATATTTCAGTTTTATTTTTTTATTTTTGTGCTAAAATTTATAAAAACCTGTTTTTGCTTTGTCATTATGGGGTGATGTGTGTAGATTGATGAGGGGGATTATGGGGTGATGTGTGTAGATTGATGAGGGGGATTATGGGGTGATGTGTGTAGATTGATGAGGGGGATTATGGGGTGATGTGTGTAGATTGATGAGGGGGATTATGGGGTGATGTGTGTAGATTGATGAGGGGGATTATGGGGTGATGTGTGTAGATTGATGAGGGGGATTATGGGGTGATGTGTGTAGATTGATGAGGGGGATTATGGGGTGATGTGTGTAGATTGATGAGGGGGATTATGGGGGTGATGTGTGTGTAGATTGATGAGGGGGATTATGGGGTGATGTGTGTAGATTGATGAGGGGGATTATGGGGTGATGTGTGTAGATTGATGAGGGGGATTATGGGGTGATGTGTGTAGATTGATGAGGGGGATTATGGGGTGATGTGTGTAGATTGATGAGGGGGATTATGGGGTGATGTGTGTAGATTGATGAGGGGGATTATGGGGTGATGTGTGTAGATTGATGAGGGGGATTATGGGGGTGATGTGTGTAGATTGATGAGGGGGATTATGGGGTGATGTGTGTAGATTGATGAGGGGGATTATGGGGTTATGGGGTGATGTGTGTAGATTGATGAGGGGGATTATGGGGTGATGTGTGTAGATTGATGAGGGGGATTATGGGGTGATGTGTGTAGATTGATGAGGGGGATTATGGGGTGATGTGTGTAGATTGATGAGGGGGATTATGGGGTGATGTGTGTAGATTGATGAGGGGGATTATGGGGTGATGTGTGTAGATTGATGAGGGGGATTATGGGGTGATGTGTGTAGATTGATGAGGGGGATTATGGGGTGATGTGTGTAGATTGATGAGGGGGATTATGGGGTGATGTGTGTAGATTGATGAGGGGGATTATGGGGTGATGTGTGTAGATTGATGAGGGGGATTATGGGTGATGTGTGTAGATTGATGAGGGGGATTATGGGGTGATGTGTGTAGATTGATGAGGGGGATTATGGGGTGATGTGTGTAGATTGATGAGGGGGATTATGGGGTGATGTGTGTAGATTGATGAGGGGGATTATGGGGTGATGTGTGTAGATTGATGAGGGGGATTATGGGGTGATGTGTGTAGATTGATGAGGGGGATTATGGGGTGATGTGTGTAGATTGATGAGGGGGATTATGGGGTGATGTGTGTAGATGATGAGGGGGATTATGGGGTGATGTGTGTAGATTGATGAGGGGGATTATGGGGTGATGTGTGTAGATTGATGAGGGGGATTATGGGGTGATGTGTGTAGATTGATGAGGGGGATTATGGGGTGATGTGTGTAGATTGATGAGGGGGATTATGGGGTGATGTGTGTAGATTGATGAGGGGGATTATGGGGTGATGTGTGTAGATGATGAGGGGGATTATGGGGTGATGTGTGTAGATTGATGAGGGGGATTATGGGGTGATGTGTGTAGATTGATGAGGGGGATTATGGGGTGATGTGTGTAGATGATGTGTGTAGATTGATGAGGGGGATTATGGGGTGATGTGTGTAGATTGATGAGGGGGGATTATGGGGTGATGTGTGTAGATTGATGAGGGGGATTATGGGGTGATGTGTGTAGATGAGGGATGAGGGGGATTATTATGGGGGTGATGTGTGTAGATTGATGAGGGGGATTATGGGGTGATGTGTTTGATGAGAGGGGATTATGGGGTGATGTGTGTAGATTGATGAGGGGGATTATGGGGTGATGTGTGTAGATTGATGAGGGGGATTATGTATGGGGTGATGTGTGTAGATTGATGAGGGGGATTATGGGGTGATGTGTGTAGATGATGAGGGGGATTATGGGGTGATGTGTGTAGATTGATGAGGGGGATTATGGGGTGATGTGTGTAGATTGATGAGGGGGATTATGGGGTGATGTGTGTAGATTGATGAGGGGGATTATGGGGTGATGTGTGTAGATTATGATGAGGGGGATTATGGGGTGATGTGTGTAGATTGATGATGGGGGATTATGGGGTGATGTGTGTAGATTGATGAGGGGGATTATGGGGTGATGTTGTAGATGATGTAGATTGATGAGGGGGATTATGGGTGTGGTGATGGGTGTGTGGATTGGGGTGATGTGTGTATGATGTGTATTTATGGGTTTTGTATTGATTGATGAGGGGGATTATGGGGGTGATGTGTGTAGATTATGAGGGGGATTATGGGTGATGTGTGTGATGAGGGGGATTATGGGGTGATGTGTGTAGATTGATGAGGGGGATTGGGTGATGTGTGTAGATTGATGAGGGGGATATGGGGTGATGTGTGTAGATTGATGAGGGGGATTGGGGATGTGTGTGTAGATTGATGAGGGGGATTATGCTGTAGATTGATGAGGGGGGGATTATGGGGTGATGTGTGTAGATTGATGAGGGGATTATGGGTGATGTGTGTGATGTAGGGGGATTATGGGGTGATGCATTAGGGGGATATGGGTGTGTGTGTAGATTGAGAGGGGGATTATGGGTGATGTGTGTAGATGATGAGGGGGATTATGGGGTGATGTGTGTAGATGATGAGGGGGATTATGGGGTGATGTGTGTAGATGATGAGGGGGATTATGGGGTGATGTGTGTAGATTGATGAGGGGGATTATGGGGTGATGTGTGTAGATTGATGAGGGGGATTATGGGGTGATGTGTGTAGATTGATGAGGGGGATTATGGGGTGATGTGTGTAGATTGATGAGGGGGATTATGGGTGATGTGTGTAGATTGATGAGGGGGATTATGGGGTGATGTGTGTAGATTGATGAGGGGAAAAACTATTTCATCCATTTTAGATTGGCTGTAAAGTAATAAGGCTGTAAAGTAACAAAATGTAGAAAAAGTCAAGGGGTCTGAATACTTTCCCAATGCACTGTATATATATATATAAATACATTTGCTCATTCTGATATTTCTTTATTTCTTTCTTTAAATGTTTGGATTATGTGTGTATTGTTTTGTATTGCTAGGTATTATTACTGTACTGTTGGAGCTATAAACACAACAAGCGTTTCGCTGCACCTGCGATAACATCTGCATTACTGTACGGTTGGAGCTATAAACAGCGTTTCGCTGCACCTGCGATAACATCTGCATTACTGTACGGTTGGAGCTAGAAACACAAGCGTTTCGCTGCACCTGCGATAACATCTGCATTACTGTACGGTTGGAGCTATAAACACAAGCGTTTCGCTGCACCTGCGATGACATCTGAAAATCTGTGTATGGGACCAATAAACTTGATTTGTAATAACTTAATAATAGTGTAGAACTCCATTTCCCGGCGTTCTGCAGTGGGTGTGGCTGAATGAGGTAATGATGTGTGTGTGTGTGTGTGTGTGTGTGTGTGTGTGTGTGTGTGTGTGTGTGTGTGTGTGTGTGTGTGTGTGTGTGTGGTTGTGTGTGTGTGCGTGCGTGCGTGCGTGCGTGCGTGCGTGCGTGCGTGCGTGCGTGCGTCTGTGTGTGTGTGTGTGTGTGTGTGTGTGTGTGTCCTCTCTCGTTAACACAGCTTTGAATGAGCCGCAGCATCTCTGCTCTGGGTGTAGCTCCGGGCACCAATGAAAAACCGTTGATAAGTGTTTTATTGACCGGGACGTGTGAAGGCGGAGCTGGCTTTATTACCGAATGAACCCCAGTTAACGGACAGACAAACAAACGGACAGAATGCACCCGTGAGGTGTGTTTAATACCGCCATTTAACGCGAGCCGTTCTGTGGATTAAAATATATTGTTGACGGTGAGAAACACACGGATGGATTAGTTTAACAATGAGAATATAATATCAAAAAAAATATTGTATAATAATCTATATGAGATGGCCCGGTGGGGATCCTGCCAGAGAGATTTTAGATGAAAACAGACAGAGACAGAATGATAAACTGTGGGACCAACGGCAGGTTATGAATATTAATATTATTGATAAATAGGCTAATTTAATGTTATTGTAAACAGGCTAATTTGTCATTAGCATGGCGGGACAGTGTTAAACTGTTATCTTCCAGTCAGATAGGACTACTGTTTCACTCTGTTACCTACTCTATATTTGACTGTTGGACTACACAAAGAACTAGTCAGTTAATTAATAATGACATGATAATAACATGGTAATGAGGCTTATGAATTTGTTTGGTTAGCACCATTGTGTTAAATTCAGTACTAGGCCAGCAAGTGATACATCAGGCTACAATATCCCAGTAGGATCAATACCTGGTAAATACCAGAAAAAAACTGTGTCTGGTAAGGAGAAAGAGATTAACTGATAATAACAAATGTTAATTTCTATAAATCTATAATAATAGTTAACTGATAGCCAGTTCAGATGTCTAAGGTAAAGAGTAGTGAGACGGTGAAGGTAGTGGTCCGCTGTCGACCATTAAACCGGAAAGAGGCGGCTGCGGCTGGGGTTACCGGGACACCAGGAGGAAGGGGCGGGATCGTAGAGATGGACGTACATCTGGGTCAGGTGGTCTTACGGAACCCACGAGCTCCGTCCGGCGAGCCGCAGAAGACGTTTACATTCGACTCTGTGTACGACACATCATCTAAACAACGTGACCTGTACGATGAGACGGTACGCCCACTGATCGACTCGGTCCTGGACGGGTTTAATGGAACAATCTTTGCCTACGGCCAGACAGGCACCGGAAAGACCTATACCAGGGTCTGTGTCCTGTCCTGTCCTATCCGCAGGGAGCGTGGCTAGAGCCAGAGAGCCGGGGCATCCTCCCCAACGCCTTCGAGCGCGTCTTCACCACTGAACACCAGTACCTGGTCAGAGCCTCTTACCTGGAGATCTACCGAGAGGAGATCAGGGATCTATATAACAGACTATAACAGACTATAACAGGCTATAACAGACTATAACAGACTATAACAGGCTATGACAGACTATAACAGGCTATAACAGGCTATAACAGGCTATAACAGACTATAACAGGCTATAACAGACTATAACAGACTATAACAGGCTATAACAGGCTATAACAGACTATGACAGACTATAACAGGCTATAACAGGCTATAACAGGCTATAACAGACTATAACAGGCTATAACAGACTATAACAGACTATAACAGACTATAACAGACTATGACAGACTATAACAGGCTATAACAGGCTATAACAGGCTATAACAGGCTATAACAGGCTATAACAGACTATAACAGACTATAACAGACTATAACAGACTATAACAGACTAGAACAGGCTATAACAGGCTATAACAGGCTATAACAGGCTATAACAGACTAGGCCGAGGAGGTGTGGGATATCGCCAATACATTCAAGATGGCGCCGACAGCTCTAGCTCCTAAGCAACTTTGCAGTGTTTAGTTTTTTTGTGTGTTTTGTATTTTTGTTTATTTCTTACATTATTAGCCCAGAATTGTTTTAAATGTTATTACATACAGCCGGAAATAACTTTTGGATATCAGAGCGGCAGTAACTCACAATGATTACGACCAGGAATACCACTTTCCCAAATTGGATCCTTTGTTCGTACCCCCCAGGGCAATTGAACTGATTCCAGAGGCTGATCCAAAACACCACCGGCGGTGAAAAGGTATTCCGGGTGGTCTTCTAGTCCGACTTAGGAGGCGCGCACACCATCCACCGCTTCCGAGTATATAACTCGCTAATGTTCAGTCTCTGGATAATAAGGAAGACAAGCTCAGGGCGAGAATCTCCTTCCAGAGAGACATCAGGGATTGCATTGATACATGGCTCTCTCAGGATATACTGTCTCTGTCCATTCAGCCAGCTGGGTTCTCAGTACATAGCGCAGACAGGAATAAAGAACTCTCCGGGAAGAAGAAAAGCGGTAGTGTATGTTTCATGATTAACTACTCATGGTGTGATTGTGATAACATACAGAAACTTAAGTCCTTTTGTTCACCCGATCTAGAATACCTCACAATCAAATGCCGATCGTATTACCTCCCAAGATAATTCTCTTCGGTTATAGTCACAGCCATGTACAGTGAGGGGAAAAAAGTATTTGATCCCCTGCTGATTTTGTACGTTTGCCCACTGACAAAGACATAATCAGTCTATAATTTTAATGGTAGGTTTATTTGAACAGTGAGAGACAGAAAACAACCAAAAAATCCAGAAAAACGCATGTCAAAAATGTTATAAATTGATTTTCATTTTAATGAGGGAAATAAGTATTTGACCCCTCTGCAAAACATGACTTAGTACTTGGTGGCAAACCCTTGTTGGCAATCACAGAGGTCAGATGTTTCTTGTAGTTGGCCACCATGTTTGCACACATCTCAGGAGGGATTTTGTTCCACTCCTCTTTGCAGATCTTCTCCAAGTCATTAAGGTTTCGAGGCTGACGTTTGGCAAATCAAACCTTCAGCTCCCTCCACAGATTTTCTATGGTATTCAGGTCTGGAGACTGGCTAGGCCACTCCAGGACCTTAATGTGCTTCTTCTTGAGCCACTCCTTTGTTGCCTTGGCCGTGTGTTTTGGGTCATTGTCATGCTGGAATACCCATCCACGATCCATTTTCAATGCCCTGGCTGAGGGAAGGAGGTTCTCACCCAAGATTTGACGGCACATGGCTCCGTCCATCGTCCCTTTGATGCAGTGAAGTTGTCCTGTCCCCTTAGCAGAAAAACACCCCCAAAGCATAATGTTTTAACCTCCATGTTTGACGGTGGGGATGATGTTCTTGGGGTCATAGGCAGCATGGCCCCTCAAAGAACTACACTGGACTTTATGCAAACTGGAAACCACATATCCTGAGGCCACATTTATTGTAGTTGTTGATTTTAACAAAGCAAATTTGAGGAAAACACTACTGAAATTCTACCAACATATTGACTGTAGCACTCGCTCTGAGAAAACATTGGACCACTGCTACTCAGCTTTTCGAAATGCCTACAAGGCCCTACTGTCACACCCTGGCTCTGGGACTCTATATGTTGAGCCAGGGTGTGTATCTTCTATGTGTTGTTGTTCTATGTCGGGATTCTAGTTTTGTATTTCTGTGTTGGCCAGAGTGGTTCCCAATCAGAGGCAACGAGTGTCAGCTGTTGCTGGTTGTCTCTGATTGGGAGCCATATTTATACAGGCTGTTTTCCCACAATAGTTGTGGGATCTTGTTCCGTTTGGTTTGTTCCGTATGGTTTATGTTGTAGCCAAGGACTTCACGTTTCGTTATCGTTTGTTGTTTATCGTGTTTTCATTTAATAAATATAAGTATGTTCGCTGCGCCTTGGTCCACTCACTCTAACGATCGTGACACCTACCCCGCCCTCCAGGCAAATCTGATCACGACTCAATTTTGCTCCTCCCTTCCTAAAGGCAGAAACTCAAACAGGAAGTACCCATGCTGAGATCTATTCAACGCTGGTCTGACCAATCAGAATCCATGCTTCAAGATTGTTTTGATCACGTGGAATAGGATATGTTCCTGGTATGAGAATAACATTGACGTAAACACTGACACGGTGACTGAGTTCATCAGGAAGTGTATAGGAGATGTTGTACCAACTGTGACTATTAAAACCTACCCAAACCAAAAACCGTGGATAGATGGCAGCATTCACGCAAAACTGAAAGTACGAACCACTGCATTTAACCATGGCAAGGTGACTGGGAATATGGCCAAATACAAACAGTGTAGTTATTCTCTCCGTAAGGCAATCAAACAGGCAAAACATCAGGACAGAGACAAAGTGGAGTCGCAATTCAACGGCTCAGACACAAGACGTATGTGGCAGGGTCTACAGACAATCACGGACCACAAAGGGAAAACCAGCCACATTGTGGACACCAACGTCTTGCTTCAGGACAAGCTAAACACCTTCTTCGCTCGCTTTGAGGATAACACAGTGCCACCGATGCAGCACGCTACCAAGGACTGTGGGCTCTACTTCTCCATGGCCAATGTGAGTAATACATTTAAGCGTGTTAACCCTCACAAGGCTGCTGGCCCAGACGGCAACCCTAGCCGCGACCCCAGCTGGTTGGAGTGTTTACAGACATTTTCAATCTCTCCCTATCCCAGTCTGCTGTCCCCACTTGCTTCAATATGTCAAAAAAGCAAAGGTAACTGAACTAAGTGACTATCGCCCCGTAGCACTCACTTCTGTCATCATGAAGTGCTTTGAGAGGCTAGTTAAGGATCATATCACCTCTACCTTACCTGATAACCCACTTCAATTTGCTTACCGCCCCAATAGATTAACAGACGATGCAATCCCCATCGCACTGCACACTGCCCTATCCCATCTGGACAAGAGGAATACCATAGTACCCTCCAACACCATAGTACCCTCCAAGCTCATCATTATGCTCAGGGCCCTGGGTCTCAACCCCGCCCTGTGCAACTGGGTCCTGGACTTCCTGACGGAAGGAAACAACACCTCCACTTCGCTGATCCTTAACACAGGGGCCCCACAAGGGTGCGTGCTCAGCCCCCTCCTGTACTCCCTGTTCACCCATGACTGTGTGGCCAAGCACGCCTCCAACTCAATCATCAAGTTTGCAGACGACACAACAGTAGTAGGCTTGATTTCCAACAATGACGAGACAGCCTAAAGGGAGGAGGTGAGGGCCCTGGGAGTGTGGTGCCAGGAAAATAACCTCTCACTCAATGTCAACAAAACAAAGGAGCTGATCGTGGACTTCAGGAAACAGCAGAGGAAGCACTAGGGTGGCTGGAGTCTTTGATAATTTTTTGCACGCCCCTATCCCGTCAATGTGGATAGGGTCGTGCAAAAAATTATCAAAGACTCCAGCCACCCTAGTCATAGACTGTTCTCTCTGCTACCGCACGGCAAGCAGTACCGGAGCGCCAAGTCTAGGTCCAAAAGCCTTCTTAACAGCTTCTACCCCCAAGCCAGAAGACTCCTGAAAAGCTAATCATGGCTACCCAGACTATTTGCATTGCCCCCCCACCCCACCCCACCCCACCCCACCCCAGTCCAACTCTGTACATATTACCTCAATTACCTCAACTAACCGGTGCCCCCACACATTGACTCTGTACTGGTACCCCCTGGATATAACCTCCATACTGTTATTTTATTTTACTGCTGCTCTTTAATTATTTTTCTTAAACTGTCACGTTCGTTCAATGACAGGACAGACCAAGGCGCAGCGCGATATACGTACATGTTTATTTACTGATAAACACCACGACAAAACAACAAATGAAACGAAACGTGAAGTCCAAGGTAGCATACACACAACATACCTTACAAGGAACAAGATCCCACAACCCACTAGTGCCAATAGGCTGCCTAAGTATGATCCCCAATCAGAGACAACGAGCAACAGCTGCCTCTGATTGGGAACCACAACGGCCAACATAGATCCACATATACTAGAATACAAACATAGAAAATGCACAACAAAGAATATACACACCCTGACTCAACATTTAAGCTGACCGGAGCTGGACTGGGCACCGGTGGAGCGGACTGCTCTGGCTCCGGAGTGGAGCCGCTGACTGGAGCTGAATCAGGCACCGGTGGAGCGGACTACTCTGGCTCCGGAGTGGAGCCGCTGACCAGAGCTGGACTAGACCCCGGTGGAGCGGACTGCTCTGGCTCCGGAGTGGCGCAGCTGACCGGAGCTGGATCAGGCACCGGTGGAGCGGCCTGCTCTGGCTCCGGAGTGGAGCAGTTGACCAGAGCTGGATCAGGCACCGGTGGAGCGGACTGCTCTGGCTCCGGAGTGGAACAGCTGACCGGTGCCGGACCAGGCACCGGTGGAACGGGCACGGGCCGTGCTGGACTGGAGACGCGCACCACTGGCTTGGTGCGAGGAGCAGGAACAGGCCGGGCCGGGCTGGCGATGCGCACCCCTGGCTTGGTGCGAGGAGCAGGAACAGGCCGGGCCGGGCTGGCAACGCGCACCACTGGCTTGGTGCAAGGAGCAGGAACAGGCCGGGCCGGGCTGGCGACGCGCACCACTGGCTTGGTGCGAGGAGCAGGAACAGGCCGGGCCGGGCTGGCGACGCGCACCACTGGCTTGGTGCGAGGAGCCGGAACAGGCCGGCCGGGGCTGGCGACGCACACCACTGGCTTGGTGCGAGGAGCAGGAACAGGCCGGGCCGGGCTGGCGACGCGCACCACTGGCTTGGTGCAAGGAGCAGGAACAGGCCGGGCCGGGCTGGCGACGCGCACCACTGGCTTGGTGCGAGGAGCAGGAACAGGCCGGGCCGGGCTGGCGACGCGCACCACTGGCTTGGTGCGAGGAGCAGGAACAGGCCGGGCCGGACTGTGGAGGCGGACTGGAGGTCTAGAGCGGAGAGCTGGCACAACCCGTCCTGGCTGGCTGCCCACTTTCGCACTACACGTGCGGGGTGCTGGCACAGGACGCACTGGGCTGTGCACGCGCACTGACGATACAGTTCGTAGAACTTGCGCAGGATATGCGGGACCGAGGAGGCGTACTGGAGACCAGGAGCGTTGAGCCGGCACACCCCGTCCTGGCTGGATGCCCATCTTCGCACGGCACGTGCGTGGTGCAAGCACAGGACGTACAGGACTGTGCCGGCGCACTGGCGACACAGTACGTAGCTCCGCATAACACGGAGCCTGCCCAGTCATACGCTTCCTCGCGTGAGTACGGGGAGTTGGCTCTGCTCTGACACTAGGCTCCGCCAACCACCCCGTGTGCCCCCCAATTTTTTTTTCTTGGGGCTGCTTCTCGGGCTTCCTCCTCGACCGGCCTCCTCCGTGTTGCCGTTGCTCCTCTCCTGCCTGGGCATCTAACTTAGCCCATTGTCCTCTCCCCGTAAATATCTCCTCCCATGACCACAAATTGCCCACCTGTGACATGGCTACTCGCTCAGCCTGGGCACGCTGCTTGGTCCTCGTTTGGTGGGATCTTCTGTCACATTCGTTTAATGATGGGTCAGACCAAGGCGCAGCGTGATATACGTACATGTTTATTTACTATTAAACACCACGACAAAACAATAAACGAAACGAAATGTGAAGTCCTAAGGTTGTACATACAACGAACCTTACCCGGAACAAGATCCCACAACCCACTAGTGCCAATATGCTGCCTAAGTATGTTCCCCAATCAGAGACAACGAGCTACAGCTGCCTCTGATTGGGAACCACACCGGCCAACATAGATCTACACATAATAGATCAAAACATAGAAAACACAACAAAGAATATACACACCCTGACTCAACATATAAGGGTCCCGTGAGTCAGGGCGTGACATAAACTGTATTGTTGGTTATGGGCTTGTCAGTAAGCATGTCACTGTAATGTCTACACCTGTTGTATTCGGCGCATGTGGCAAATACAATTTGATTTGATTTGATTTGTCATGGAAATTCTAATCAAGTGAGAGAGACTTTGTCATTTCTTCAAACAATCAATCTTTATTTGATATCGTTGAATTATTGCAATAATGGAGCTGGTCAACAAACCCCCCGTAGGTGATTCGTTGAGAGCCCAACAAACAGGAAATGCTGACATCTTATATAGTGGACATAAAAATGCTTAGTCATGGCTGGCTTCACCCCTCCCCGGCAGATCAGGGCATCATAAGCTACCTTGTTGTCTTCTTGTGGCTATGTGTATCGGGTCATAGCGCACAAACAAGTGATAACGTTAGTTCCGTTACTACTCTCTGTTCAAGCCAGCCTCTGTGCGCTTCATATCTCCACACAGCTGCGCCCTTGGAAGATAGTAAAAGACAGGATGGGCACTCTGAGGCTCTGTGTCTTGACCATGTGACTAAAGTTGAACAGAGGCAGAGCAGAAAAATACCAGCTCCTTCTTACAAGACCTTCAGACAGACAGTGGAAATGTACAGGTTTAAGGCTCATACAGTCTAGCCTGTACATAACAAAGTTTAGCTTTAAGAACTATTAAAGTAATTCTTCATTACTTTGTCTCTGCTATACAAGCTTAAAGAGGTTATACGGGATTTTTCCCTCACAACAACGTGTCTGTGTGTATGTGTTGGAGTTTGACAGTGTGTGTGTGTGTGTCAGAATTTGACGGTGTATGTGTGTCGGAGGCTGATATACACACACAAACACACACACACATACACACACACACACACATAAAGGGCAGTACAAAACAAAGAGCCATTCATTTAAGATCTGCCGTATGTTATACAGTACCTCCCCACTCTTCATCAGTATATTATACAGTACCTCCCCTCTCTTCATCAGTATATTATACAGTACCTCCCCTCTCTTCATCAGTATATTATACAGTACCTCCCCTCTCTTCATCAGTATATTATACAGTAGTATATTTCAACTCTACTGATGGTTCTGTCACAAAACACATTGCGTTATATAGCCAGTGTGCCCACTCTTGTATTGGCACGTGCGCTCTAGCCAACAGCTGGCAGATACAGTGTGGGCCTACATGATGACATTATTATGGACAAAAGCAAATTAATTGTTATTTAAACGGCAGCCAAGCATCGATGATCATGTCACCGGAATAAGACCCTTGATATTTATTGAAAGGAGCATCAAGCTCATCACCGTGCACTTTCACCTGTTTCCCCAGTCGTTGTGGGAGGACCACACAACATGTTATCGCGTGACTCCAAGTTTACTCATAAAGGCATTTCCACCCCATTTCTTGCATAATTAATTTTACAGACACAGAAAGATCCCACCTTGTCTAGCGTATTTTGTTTTGTCGACGTTTGGAAAGTTTACCGACAAATGTTCTGTTTCCATCAGGACTGTCGTGCCATTTTCTTTCGACATGTACTTCGCATAAAGAGGTTGGATGGAAGCCTGGTTAGAGTCAAACAGAAGGCTCCCTGTAGGCTCCCTGTAGGCTCCCTGTAGGCTCCCTGTAGGCTCCCTGTAGGCTCCCTGAAGGCTCCCTGAAGGCTCCCTGAAGGCTCCCTGTAGGCTCCCTGTAGGCTCCCTGTAGGCTCCCTGTAGGCTCCCTGAAGGCTCCCTGTAGGCTCCCTGAAGGCTCCCTGTAGGCTCCCTTTAGGCTCCCTGTAGGCTCCCTGTAGGCTCCCTGTAGGCTCCCTGTAGGCTCCCTGAAGGCTCCCTGTAGGCTCCCTGTAGGCTCCCTGTAGGCTCCCTGTAGGCTCCCTGAAGGCTCCCTGTAGGCTCCCTGTAGGCTCCCTGTAGGCTCCCTGTGCACGTTCAGAAGGCTCCCTGTAGGCTCCCTGTAGGCTCCCTGTGCACGTTCAGAAGGCTCCCTGTAGGCTCCAGTAGGCTCCCTGTAGGCTCCCAGTAGGCTCCCTGTAGGCTCCCTGTAGGCTCCCAGTAGGCTCCCTGTAGGCTCCCTGTAGGCTCCCTGTAGGCTCCCTGTAGGCTCCCTGTAGGCTCCCAGTAGGCTCCCTGTAGGCTCCCAGTAGGCTCCCTGTAGGCTCCCTGTAGGCTCCCTGTAGGCTCCCTGTGCACGTTCATCCTCTCTACAGTATATAGACTTGTAGCCTGAGTTGTGTGTCCACTGCTGTCCGCACGCGTCATGGTACCAGCCAGTCAACTCTACTCAGGCTACTTACACCACTATTTTAGAGATTTTTCAGCATTACATTTCCAACATGCTATTTGTCTATAATTAGATAGACCTATGCAGCTTCTCTTCTGTCACTACTTGTTGCAGTAGAAGACTAAATAAAGCGGAATAATATAATACATCGATAGAATGAATGCATCAATAATAAGCCTAATCTAGTTGACATCTGTAGAGTTTTCTCTTCCATTTCTGCTTGCAGAATATGTAGGGACCAGGGAGAAAATGCAATATCCGAACTCTAAAACAGCTGAAAGATGTTCCCTGCAAAATGTCCGAATGACATCGGTTTGACCAGTTTCAAGGAAATGAAAACCTGTGAAAACGATCCAACGTGAACGGATAAGATTTCAGTTTGTCTTGGTCGGATACATATTTTGTGTGGTTGAAATTCTCCCATTCTCTCTAGATGCTGAAATAATCTTATTCCTGAGACAAAATTAACATTTTGTATTGTAGAGTCGTAGAGAGAGTGACGTTAATAAAGTTGTCTTTGTATTGTAGAGTCGTAGAAAGAGGGAGATGTTAATGAAGTTGTCTTTGTATTATAGATTTGTAGAGAGAGGGAGATGTTAATAAAGTTTTGTTTGTATTGTAGAGTCATAGAGAGAGGGAGACGTTAATAAAGTTGTGTTTGTATTGTAGAGTCGTAGAGAGAGGGAGATGTTAATAAAGTTGTGTTTGTATTGTAGAGTCGTAGAGAGAGGGAGATGTTAATAAAGTTGTCTAAAGGATTGCAATATTTACCTGGAGCTAACCCTGCAGATAGCATTACTGGGTGATCTGAAAAGTCATAGTCAATCGATCAATAATATAATAATACTTTTAGCAAAAAAAAATATTTTCAATTTACGATCTGTAGAAACAATGAGAATAGAAAGGTTCAAACTTTTGTAAAACATCACAGTACAGTTGAAAAATATATGGCAAATAGAAATCCAATATGGATGGTGTTAAGAGATAGATGGGAGGTGTTGAATGGAGGTGAAGGATGGGACAAATAACAACTAACAACAACTAATAACAACAAGATAACTAATAATGTAAGCATACTGTGTCCATAATAAGTATATAGGTTATAGGTTGAGAGCTTTTGTGAAAGAGCACAGTTAGAAAGATATGGCATATAGAAGCAAACCGGATGGACATCATGAAAATGATCGGAGAGGTTGAGGGTAGAGGAAGTTCAGGAGTAAAAACAAACAAAATAGAATTATTGTAAAATTGACTGTGTCCATAAAATGTATATAGTATGTATAAGCTGGAAGTAGAGGCCTAAGCATTGTTGTTCACTAGTTTACTCCAATTAGGGAAGGGGTGGTGGGGTTGGAAAGTAATAAAGGGAAATATATTTTTTAAAAGGAAATGTGTATATATGTATGTATGTGTATGTATGTATGTATGTATGTATGTATGTATGTATGTATGTATGTATGTATGTATGTATGTATGTATGTATGTATGTATGTATGTATGTATGTATGTATGTATGTATGTATGTGTATACATATATATATATATATATACAGTGGGGAAAAAAAGTATTTAGTCAGCCAACAATTGTGCAAGTTCTCCCACTTAAAAAGATGAGAGAGGCCTGTAATTTTCATCATAGGTACACGTCAACTATGACAGACAAATTGAGAAAAAAAATCCAGAAAAATCACATTATAGGATTTTTTATGAATTTATTGCAAATTATGGTGGAAAATAAGTATTTGGTCACCTACAAACAAGCAAGATTTCTGGCTCTCACAGACCTGTAACTTCTTCTTTAAGAGGCTCCTCTGTCCTCCACTCGTTACCTGTATTAATGGCACCTGTTTGAACTTGTTATCAGTATAAAAGACACCTGTCCACAACCTCAAACAGTCACACTCCAAACTCCACTATGGCCAAGACCAAAGAGCTGTCAAAGGACACCAGAAACAAAATTGTAGACCTGCACGAGCCTGGGAAGACTGAATCTGCAATAGGTAAGCAGCTTGGTTTGAAGAAATCAACTGTGGGAGCAATTATTAGAAAATGGAAGACATACAAGACCACTGATAATCTCCCCTCGATCTGGGGCTCCACGCAAGATCTCACCCCGTGGGGTCAAAATGATCACAAGAACGGTGAGCAAAAATCCCAGAAACACACGGGGGGACCTAGTGAATGACCTGCAGAGAGCTGGGACCAAAGTAACAAAGCCTACCATCAGTAACACACTACGCCGCCAGGGACTCAAATCCTGCAGTGCAAGACGTGTCCCCCTGCTTAAGCCAGTACATGTCCAGGCCCGTCTGAAGTTTGCAAGAGTGCATTTGGATGATCCAGAAGAGGATTGGGAGAATGTCATATGGTCAGATGAAACCAAAATAGAACTTTTGGTAAAAACTCAACTCGTCGTGTTTGGAGGACAAAGAATGCTGAAATGCATCCAAAGAACACCATACTACTGTGAAGCATGAGGGTGGAAAAACATCATGCTTTGGGGCTGTTTTTCTGCAAAGGGACCAGGACGACTGATCCGTGTAAAGGAAAGAATGAATGGGGCCATGTATCGTGAGATTTTGAGTGAAAACCTCCTTCCATCAGCAAGGGCATTGGAGATGAAACGTGGCTGGGTCTTTCAGCATGACAATGATCCCAAACACACACGCCCGGGCAACGAAGGAGTGGCTTCGTAAGAAGCATTTCAAGGTCCTGGAGTGGCCTAGCCAGTCTCCAGATCTCAACCCCATAGAAAATCTTTGGAGGGAGTTGAAAGTCTGTGTTGCCCAGCGACAGCCCCAAAACATCACTGCTCTAGAGGAGATCTGCATGCAGGAATGGGCCAAAATACCAGCAACAGTGTGTGAAAACCTTGTGAAGACTTACAGAAAACGTTTTGACCTGTGTCATTTCCAACAAAGGGTATATAACAAAGTATTGAGAAACTTTTGTTATTGACCAAATACTTATTTTCCACCATAGTGTGTCTGTTCTATGTGTTGTAGCTCTATAAGCTAAGCTGTTTCTATGTGTGTAGCTGTTCTATGTGTTGTAGCTCTATGCTAAGCTGTCTGTTCAGTGTGTAGCTCTATGCTCTATGTGTTCTATGTAGCTCTATGCTAAGCTGCAGTGTAGCTCTATGCTAAGCTGCAGTGTGTCTGTTCTATGTGTTGTAGCTCTATGCTAAGCTACAGTGTGTCTATGCTAAGCTGCATGTGTCTGTTCTATGTGTGTAGCTCTATGCTAAGCTACAGTGTGTCTTTCTATGTGTTGTAGCTCTATGCTAAGCAGTGCAGTTGTAGCTCTGCTAAGCTACAGTGTGTCTGTTCTATGTGTTGTAGCTCTATGCTAAGCTGCAGTGTGTCTGTTCTATGTGTTGTAGCTCTATGCTAAGCTGCTAAAACTGCAGTGTGTCTGTTCTATGTGTTGTAGCTCTATGCTAAGCTGCAGTGTGTGTCTGTTCTATGTGTTGTAGCTCTATGCTAAGCTGCAGTGTGTCTGTTCTATGTGTTGTAGCTGTAGCTCTATGTGTTGTATGCTAAGCTGCAGTGTGTCTATGTGTTTTAGCTCTGTGTTGTAGCTCTATGCTAAGCTACAGTGTGTCTGTTCTATGTGTTTGTAGCTCTATGCTAAGCTGCAGTGTGTCTGTTCTATGTGTTGTAGCTCTATGCTAAGCTGCAGTGTGTCTGCAGTGTGTCTCTATGCTAAGCTGCAGTGTGTCTGTTCTATGTGTTTGTAGCTCTATGCTAAGCTGCAGTGTGTCTGTTTGTATGCTCTTGTAGCTCTATGCTAAGTGTTGTAGCTCTATGCTAAGTGTGTTCTATGTGTTTGTAGTCTATGCTCTATGCTAAGCTCTATGCTAAGCTGCAGTGTTGTTCTATGTGTTGTAGCTCTATGCTAAGCTGCAGTGTGTCTGTTCTATGTGTTTGTAGCTCTATGCTAAGCTAAGCTGCAGTGTGTCTGTTCTATGTGTTGTAGCTCTATGCTAAGCTGCAGTGTGTCTGTTTCTATGTTTTGTAGCTCTATGCTAAGCTGCAGTGTGTCTGTTCTATGTTGTAGTCTATGCTAGCTCTATGTGTTGTAGCTATGCTAAGCTGCAGTGTGTCTGTTCTATGTGTTGTAGCTCTATGCTAAGCTGCAGTGTGTCTGTTCTATGTGTTTGTAGCTCTATGCTAAGCTACAGTGTGTGTTCTATGTGTTGTAGCTCTATGCTAAGCTGCAGTGTGTCTGTTCTATGTGTTGTAGCTCTATGCTAAGCTGCAGTGTGTCTGTTCTATGTGTTGTAGCTCTATGCTAAGCTGCAGCTGTTGTTCATGTGTGTAGCTCTATGCTAAGCTGTGTTGTTCTATGTGTTGTAGCTCTATGCTAAGCTGCAGTGTGTCTGTTCTATGTGTTGTAGCTCTATGCTAAGCTATGTGTTGTAGCTCTATGCTAAGCTGCAGTGTGTTCTATATGTGTTGTAGCTCTATGCTAAGCTGCAGTGTGTCTGTTCTATGTGTTGTAGCTCTATGCTAAGCTGCAGTGTGTCTGTTCTATGTGTTGTAGCTCTATGCTAAGCTACAGTGTGTTCTATGTGTTGTAGCTCTATGCTAAGCTACAGTGTGTTCTATGTGTTGTAGCTCTATGCTAAGCTGCAGTGTGTAGCTCTATGTTCTATGTGTTGTAGCTCTATGCTAAGCTGCAGTGTGTCTGTTCTATGTGTTGTAGCTCTATGCTAAGCTACAGTGTGTGTTCTATGTGTTGTAGCTCTATGCTAAGCTACAGTGTGTCTTTCTATGTGTTGTAGCTCTATGCTAAGCTGCAGTGTGTCTGTTCTATGTGTTGTAGCTCTATGCTAAGCTGCAGTGTGTCTATGTGTTGTAGCTATGTGTTGTAGCTCTATGCTAAGCTGCAGTGTGTCTGTTCTATGTGTTGTAGCTCTATGCTAAGCTGCAGTGTGTGTGTTCTATGTGTTTGTAGCTCTATGCTAAGCTGCAGTGTGTCTGTTCTATGTGTTGTAGCTCTATGCTAAGCTGCAGTGTGTCTGTTCTATGTGTTGTAGCTCTATGTAGCTCTATGCTGTTCTATGTGTAAGTGTGTCTGTTCTATGTGTTGTAGCTCTATGCTAAGCTGCAGTGTGGTTCTATGTGTTGTAGCTCTATGCTAAGCTGCAGTGTGTCTGTTCTATGTGTTGTAGCTCTATGCTAAGCTGCAGTGTGTCTGTTCTATGTGTTGTAGCTCTATGCTAAGCTGCAGTGTGTCTGTTCTATGTGTTGTAGCTCTATGCTAAGCTACAGTGTGTCTATTCTATGTGTTGTAGCTCTATGCTAAGCTGCAGTGTGTCTGTTCTATGTGTTGTAGCTCTATGCTAAGCTGCAGTGTGTCTGTTCTATGTGTTGTAGCTCTATGCTAAGCTGCAGTGTGTCTGTTCTATGTGTTGTAGCTCTATGCTAAGCTGCAGTGTGTCTGTTCTATGTGTTGTAGCTCTATGCTAAGCTGCAGTGTGTTATATGTGTTGTAGCTCTCTATGCTAAGCTGCAGTGTGTCTGTTCTATGTGTTGTAGCTCTATGCTAAGCTGCAGTGTGTCTGTTCTATGTGTTGTAGCTCTATGCTAAGCTAAGCTGCAGTGTGTCTGTTCTATGTGTTGTAGCTCTCTATGCTAAGCTGCAGTGTTGTAGCTGTATGTATATGTTTGTAGCTCTATGCTAAGCTACAGTGTGTTCTATGTGTTGTAGCTCTATGCTAAGCTGCAGTGTGTCTGTTCTATGTGTTGTAGCTCTATGCTAAGCTGCAGTGTGTCTTCTATGTGTTTGTAGCTCTATGCTAAGCTGTGTGTGTTCTATGTGTTTGTAGCTCTATGCTAAGCTGCAGTGTGTCTGTTCTATGTGTTGTAGCTCTATGCTAAGCTGCAGTGTGTTCTATGTGTTGTAGCTCTATGCTAAGCTGCAGTGTGTCTGTTCTATGTGTTGTAGCTCTGTGCTAAGCTGCAGTGTGTCTGTTCTATGTGTTGTAGCTCTATGCTAAGCTGCAGTGTGTCTGTTCTATGTTTTTGTAGCTCTATGCTAAGCTACAGTGTGTTCTATGTGTTGTAGCTATGCTAAGCTGCAGTGTGTCTGTTCTATGTAGCTCTATGCTAAGCTACAGTGTGTCTGTTCTATGTGTTGTAGCTCTATGCTAAGCTACAGTGTGTGTTCTATGTGTTGTAGCTCTATGCTAAGCTGCAGTGTGTAGCTCTGTGCTAAGCTATGTGTTGTAGCTCTATGCTAAGCTGCAGTGTGTCTGTTCTATGTGTTGTAGCTCTATGCTAAGCTGCAGTGTGTCTGTTCTATGTGTTGTAGCTCTATGCTAAGCTACAGTGTGTTCTATGTGTTGTAGCTCTATGCTAAGCTGCAGTGTGTTGTTCTATGTGTTGTAGCTCTATGCTAAGCTGCAGTGTGTTCTATGTGTTCTATGTGTTGTAAGCTCTAGTGTGTTAATGTGTTGTAGCTCTATGCTAAGCTGCAGTGTGTCTGTTCTATGTGTTGTAGCTCTATGCTAAGCTGCAGTGTGTCTGTTCTATGTGTTGTAGCTCTATGCTAAGCTGCAGTGTGTTCTATGTGTTGTAGCTCTATGCTAAGCTGCAGTGTGTCTGTTCTATGTGTTGTAGCTCTATGCTAAGCTGCAGTGTGTCTGTTCTATGTGTTGTAGCTCTATGCTAAGCTGCAGTGTGTCTGTTCTATGTGTTGTAGCTCTATGCTAAGCTACAGTGTGTTCTATGTGTTGTAGCTCTATGCTAAGCTACAGTGTGTTCTATGTGTTGTAGCTCTATGCTAAGCTGCAGTGTGTCTGTTCTATGTGTTGTAGCTCTATGCTAAGCTGCAGTGTGTCTTCTATGTGTTGTAGCTCTATGCTAAGCTGCAGTGTGTCTGTTCTATGTGTTGTAGCTCTATGCTAAGCTACAGTGTGTTCTATGTGTTGTAGCTCTATGCTAAGCTGCAGTGTGTCTGTTCTATGTGTTGTAGCTCTATGCTAAGCTGCAGTGTGTCTGTTCTATGTGTTGTAGCTCTATGCTAAGCTACAGTGTGTTCTATGTGTTGTAGCTTTATGCTAAGCTACAGTGTGTTATATGTGTTGTAGCTCTATGCTAAGCTGCAGTGTGTCTGTTCTATGTGTTGTAGCTCTATGCTAAGCTGCAGTGTGTCTGTTCTATGTGTTGTAGCTCTATCTAAGCTGCTAAGCTATGTGTGTGTCTGTTCTATGTGTTGTAGCTCTATGCTAAGCTGCAGTGTGTCTGTTCTATGTGTTGTAGCTCTATGCTAAGCTGCAGTGTGTCTGTTCTACTGTTTTGTAGCTCTATGCTAAGCTACAGTGTGTCTGTTCTATGTGTTGTAGCTCTATGCTAAGCTACAGTGTGTCTGTTCTATGTGTTGTAGCTCTATGCTAAGCTACAGTATGTTCTATGTGTTGTAGCTCTATGCTAAGCTGCAGTGTGTCTGTTCTATGTGTTGTAGCTCTATGCTAAGCTGCAGTGTGTGTCTTCTGTGTTGTAGCTCTATGCTAAGCTGCAGTGTGTGTTCTATGTGTTGTAGCTCTATGCTAAGCTGCAGTGTGTCTGTTATATGTGTTGTAGCTCTATGCTAAGCTGCAGTGTGTCTGTTCTATGTGTTGTAGCTCTATGCTAAGCTGCAGTGTGTCTGTTCTATGTGTTGTAGCTCTATGCTAAGCTACAGTGTGTCTGTGTGTTGTAGCTCTATGCTAAGCTACAGTTGTAGCTCTATGCTAAGCTGCAGTGTGTCTGTTCTATGTGTTGTAGCTCTATGCTAAGCTGCAGTGTGTCTGTTCTATGTTTTGTAGCTCTATGCTAAGCTACAGTGTGTTCTATGTGTTGTAGCTTTATGCTAAGCTACAGTGTGTTATATGTGTTGTAGCTCTATGCTAAGCTGCAGTGTGTCTGTTCTATGTGTTGTAGCTCTATGCTAAGCTGCAGTGTGTCTGTTCTATGTGTTGTAGCTCTATGCTAAGCTACAGTGTGTCTGTTCTATGTGTTGTAGCTCTATGCTAAGCTGCAGTGTGTCTGTTCTATGTGTTGTAGCTCTATGCTAAGCTGCAGTGTGTCTGTTCTATGTGTTGTAGCTCTATGCTAAGCTGCAGTGTGTCTGTTCTATGTGTTGTAGCTCTATGCTAAGCTACAGTGTGTCTGTTCTATGTGTTGTAGCTCTATGCTAAGCTACAGTAGTGTTCTATGTGTTGTAGCTCTATGCTAAGCTGCAGTGTGTCTGTTCTATGTGTTGTAGCTCTATGCTAAGCTGCAGTGTGTTCTATATGTTTGTAGCTCTATGCTAAGCTGCGGGGTGTGTGTTCTATGTGTTGTAGCTCTATGCTAAGCTGCAGTGTGTCTGTTCTATGTGTTGTAGCTCTATGCTAAGCTGCAGTGTGTCTTCTATGTGTTGTAGCTCTATGCTAAACTGCAGTGTGTCTGTTCTATGTGTTGTAGCTCTATGCTAAGCTGCAGTGTGTCTGTTCTATGTGTTGTAGCTCTATGCTAAGCTGCAGTGTGTTCTATGTGTTGTAGCTCTATGCTAAGCTGCAGTGTGTTTTCTATGTGTTGTAGCTCTATGCTAAGCTGCAGTGTGTCTGTTCTATGTGTTGTAGCTCTATGCTAAGCTGCAGTGTGTTCTATGTGTTGTAGCTCTATGCTAAGCTGCAGTGTGTCTGTTCTATGTGTTGTAGCTCTATACTAAGCTGCAGTGTGTTCTATGTGTTGTAGCTCTATGCTAAGCTGCAGTGTGTCTGTTCTATGTGTTGTAGCTCTATGCTAAGCTGCAGTGTGTCTGTTCTATGTGTTGTAGCTCTATGCTAAGCTACAGTGTGTTTCTATGTGTTGTAGCTCTATGCTAAGCTGCTGTGTGTCTTTCTATGTGTTGTAGCTCTATGCTAAGCTGCTGCAGTGTGTCTGTTCTATGTGTTGTAGCTCTATGCTAAGCTACAGTGTGTTGTTCTATGTGTTGTAGCTCTATGCTAAGCTACAGTGTGTTCTATGTGTTGTAGCTCTATGCTAAGCTGCAGTGTGTCTGTTCTATGTGTTGTAGCTCTATGCTAAGCTGCAGTGTGTCTGTTCTATGTGTTGTAGCTCTATGCTAAGCTGCAGTGTGTGTGTTCTATGTGTTGTAGCTCTATGCTAAGCTGCAGTGTGTCTGTTCTATGTGTTGTAGCTCTATGCTAAGCTGCAGTGTGTCTGTTCTATGTGTTGTAGCTCTATGCTAAGCTGCAGTGTGTTCTATGTGTTGTAGCTTTATGCTAAGCTACAGTGTGTTTATATGTGCTGTAGCTCTATGCTAAGCAGTGTGTGTGTTCTATGTGTTGTAGCTCTATGCTAAGCTGCAGTGTGTCTGTTCTATGTGTTGTAGCTCTATGCTAAGCTGCAGTGTGTCTGTTCTATGTGTTGTAGCTCTATGCTAAGCTACAGTGTCTGTTCTATGTGTTGTAGCTCTATGCTAAGCTGCAGTGTGTCTGTTCTATGTGTTGTAGCTCTATGCTAAGCTGCAGTGTGTCTGTTCTATGTGTTGTGTAGCTCTATGCTAAGCTACAGTGTGTCTGTTCTATGTGTTGTAGCTCTATGCTAAGCTGCAGTGTGTCTGTTCTATGTGTTGTAGCTCTATGATAAGCTGTTGTGTGTTCTATGTGTTTAGCTCTAAGCTGCTAAGCTGCAGTGTGTCTGTTCTATGTGTTGTAGCTCTATGCTAAGCTGCAGTGTGTGTCTGTTCTATGTGTTGTAGCTCTATGCTAAGCTACAGTGTGTGTTCTATGTGTTGTAGCTCTATGCTAAGCTACAGTGTGTTCTATGTGTTGTAGCTCTATGCTAAGCTGCAGTGTGTCTGTTCTATGTGTTGTAGCTCTATGCTAAGCTGCAGTGTGTCTGTTCTATGTGTTGTAGCTCTCTATGCTAAGCTGCAGTGTGTCTGTTCTATGTGTTGTAGCTCTATGCTAAGCTACAGTGTGTTGTTATGTGTTGTAGCTCTATGCTAAGCTGCAGTGTGTCTGTTCTATGTGTTGTAGCTCTATGCTAAGCTGCAGTGTGTCTGTTCTATGTTTTGTAGCTCTATGCTAAGCTACAGTGTGTTTTATGTGTTGTAGCTCTATGCTAAGCTGCAGTGTGTCTGTTCTATGTGTTGTAGCTCTATGCTAAGCTGCAGTGTGTCTGTTCTATGTGTTGTAGCTCTATGCTAAGCTACAGTGTGTTCTATGTGTTGTAGCTCTATGCTAAGCTACAGTGTGTTCTATGTGTTGTAGCTCTATGCTAAGCTGCAGTGTGTCTGTTATATGTGTTGTAGCTCTATGCTAAGCTGCAGTGTGTCTGTTCTATGTGTTGTAGCTCTATGCTAAGCTGCAGTGTGTCTGTTCTATGTGTTGTAGCTCTATGCTAAGCTACAGTGTGTTCTATGTGTTGTAGCTCTATGCTAAGCTGCAGTGTGTCTGTTCTATGTGTTGTAGCTCTATGCTAAGCTGCAGTGTGTCTGTTCTATGTTTTGTAGCTCTATGCTAAGCTACAGTGTGTTCTATGTGTTGTAGCTTTATGCTAAGCTACAGTGTGTTTCTATGTGTTGTAGCTCTATGCTAAGCTGCAGTGTGTCTGTTCTATGTGTTGTAGCTCTATGCTAAGCTGCAGTGTGTCTGTTCTATGTGTTGTAGCTCTATGCTAAGCTACAGTGTGTCTGTTCTATGTGTTGTAGCTCTATGCTAAGCTGCAGTGTGTCTGTTTTAGCTATGTGTTGTAGCTCTATGCTAAGCTGCAGTGTGTCTGTTCTATGTTTTGTTGTAGCTCTATGCTAAGCTACAGTGTGTTCTATGTGTTGTAGCTCTATGCTAAGCTACAGTGTGTCTGTTCTATGTGTTGTAGCTCTATGCTAAGCTACAGTGTGTTCTATGTGTTGTAGCTCTATGCTAAGCTGCAGTGTGTCTATTCTATGTGTTGTAGCTCTATAAGCTAAGCTGCTGTGTTCTATGTGTTGTAGCTCTATGCTCTAAGCTGCAGTGTGTTCTATGTGTTGTAGCTCTATGCTAAGCTGCAGTGTGTCTGTTATATGTGTTGTAGCTCTATGCTAAGCTGCAGTGTGTCTGTTCTATGTGTTGTAGCTCTATGCTAAGCTGCAGTGTGTCTGTTCTATGTGTTGTAGCTCTATGCTAAGCTACAGTGTGTTTCTATGTGTTGTAGCTCTATGCTAAGCTGCAGTGTGTCTGTTCTATGTGTTGTAGCTCTATGCTAAGCTGCAGTGTGTCTGTTCTATGTTTTAGCTCTATGCTAAGCTCTAGCTGCTAAGCTACAGTGTGTTCTATGTGTTGTAGCTCTATGCTAAGCTACAGTGTGTTATATGTGTTGTAGCTCTATGCTAAGCTGCAGTGTGTCTGTTCTATGTGTTGTAGCTCTATGCTAAGCTGCAGTGTGTCTGTTCTATGTGTTGTAGCTCTATGCTAAGCTACAGTGTGTTCTATGTGTGTTGTAGCTCTATGCTAAGCTGCAGTGTGTCTGTTCTATGTGTTGTAGCTCTATGCTAAGCTGCAGTGTGTTCTGTTCTATGTGTTGTAGCTCTATGCTAAGCTGCAGTGTGTCTGTTCTATGTGTTGTTGTAGCTCTATGCTAAGCTGCAGTGTGTCTGTTCTATGTGTTGTAGCTCTATGCTAAGCTGCAGTGTGTCTGTTCTATGTGTTGTAGCTCTATGCTAAGCTACAGTGTGTCTGTTCTATGTGTTGTAGCTCTATGCTAAGCTGCAGTGTGTCTGTTCTATGTGTTGTAGCTCTATGCTAAGCTACAGTGTGTTCTATGTGTTGTAGCTCTATGCTAAGCTGCAGTGTGTCTATTCTATGTGTTGTAGCTCTATGCTAAGCTGCAGTGTGTTCTATGTGTTGTAGCTCTATGCTAAGCTACAGTGTGTTCTATGTGTTGTAGCTCTATGCTAAGCTACAGTGTGTCTGTTCTATGTGTTGTAGCTCTATGCTAAGCTGCAGTGTGTCTTCTATGTGTTGTAGCTCTATGCTAAACTGCAGTGTGTCTGTTCTACTGTGTTGTAGCTCTATGCTAAGCTGCAGTGTGTCTGTTCTATGTGTTGTAGCTCTATGCTAAGCTGCTGTGTGTTCTATGTGTGGTAGCTCTATGCTAAGCTGCAGTTTTTTGTTCTATGTGTTGTAGCTCTATGCTAAGCTGCAGTGTGTCTGTTCTATGTGTTGTAGCTCTATGCTAAGCTGCAGTGTGTTCTATGTGTTGTAGCTCTATGCTAAGCTGCAGTGTGTCTGTTCTATGTGTTGTAGCTCTATACTAAGCTGCAGTGTGTTCTATGTGTTGTAGCTCTATGCTAAGCTGCAGTGTGTCTGTTCTATGTGTTGTAGCTCTATGCTAAGCTGCAGTGTGTCTGTTCTATGTGTTGTAGCTCTATGCTAAGCTACAGTGTGTTCTATGTGTTGTAGCTCTATGCTAAGCTGCTGTGTGTCTGTTCTATGTGTTGTAGCTCTATGCTAAGCTGCAGTGTGTCTGTTCTATGTGTTGTAGCTCTATGCTAAGCTACAGTGTGTTCTATGTGTTGTAGCTCTATGCTAAGCTACAGTGTGTTCTATGTGTTGTTGTAGCTCTATGTGTGTAGCTCTATGCTAAGCTGCAGTGTGTCTGTTATATGTGTTGTAGCTCTATGCTAAGCTGCAGTGTGTCTGTTCTATGTGTTGTAGCTCTATGCTAAGCTACAGTGTGTTCTATGTGTTGTAGCTCTATGCTAAGCTGCAGTGTGTCTGTTCTATGTGTTGTAGCTCTATGCTAAGCTGCAGTGTGTCTGTTCTATGTTTTGTAGCTCTATGCTAAGCTACAGTGTGTTCTATGTGTTGTAGCTTTATGCTAAGCTACAGTGTGTTATATGTGTTGTAGCTTTATGCTAAGCTACAGTGTGTTATATGTGTTGTAGCTCTATGCTAAGCTGCAGTGTGTCTGTTCTATGTGTTGTAGCTCTATGCTAAGCTGCAGTGTGTCTGTTCTATGTGTTGTAGCTCTATGCTAAGCTACAGTGTGTCTGTTCTATGTGTTGTAGCTCTATGCTAAACTGCAGTGTGTCTGTTCTATGTGTTGTAGCTCTATGCTAAGCTACAGTGTGTTCTATGTGTTGTAGCTCTATGCTAAGCTACAGTGTGTTCTATGTGTTGTAGCTCTATGCTAAGCTGCAGTGTGTCTGTTCTATGTGTTGTAGCTCTATGCTAAGCTTATATATTCTCTTTCCATTGTGTGTGTGTGTGTGTGTGTGTGTGTGTGTGTGTGTGTGTGTGTGTGTGTGTGTGTGTGTGTGTGTGTGTGTGTGTGTGTGTGTGTGTGTGTGTGTGTGTGTGTGTGTGTGTGTGAGTGAGGTATATGATCATAGAGAACTTCATTCCTCCGGAGGAGAAGAATAAGATCATGAACAGACTGACCTTTGACCCTGAGGAGGACCAATGGAAGTCCCAACTCCTCGCCCCCTCCGAGAGGTCAGGGTGTGTGTGTCTGTGTTTGTGTGACTCACGATTGATCAGTCTGGGCCACCTACACAGGCTGACAGTACACAGGCTGACAGTACACAGGCTGACAGTACACAGGCTGAAAGTACACAGGCTGACAGTACACAGGCTGACAGTACACAGGCTGACAGTACACAGGCTGAAAGTACACAGGCTGACAGTACACAGGCTGACAGTACACAGGCTGAAAGTACACAGGCTGACAGTACACAGGCTGACAGTACACATGCTGACAGTACACAGGCTGACAGTACACAGGCTGAAAGTACACAGGCTGACAGTACACAGGTTGAAAGTACACCGGCTGACAGTACACAGGCTGACAGTACACAGGCTGACAGTACACAGGCTGACAGTACACAGGCTGACAGTACACAGGCTGACAGTGCACAGGCTTACAGTACTTGACCTACAGATTGCAGTCCTGTCTAAAACCAAGACAAGGCCCATTTAGGTTAACCCTAACCCTAACCATAATGAAGGCCCAGTTAGGTTAACCCTAACCCTAACCCTAATGAAGGCCCAGTTAGGTTAACCCTAACCCTAATCCTAATGAAGGCCCAGTTAGGTTAACCCTAACCCTAACCCTAATGAAGGCCCAGTTAGGTTAACCCTAATCCTAATCCTAATGAAGGCCCAGTTAGGTTAACCCTAACCCTAACCCTAATGAAGGCCCAGTTAGGTTAACCCTAACCCTAACCCTAATGAAGGCCCAGTTAGGTTAACCCTAACCCTAACCCTAATGAAGGCCCAGTTAGGTTAACCCCTAACCCTAATCCTAATGAAGGCCCAGTTAGGTTAACCCTAACCCTAAACCCTAATGAAGGCCCAGTTAGGTTAACCCTAACCCTAATCCTAATGAAGGCCCAGTTAGGTTAACCCTAACCCTAACCCTAATGAAGGCCCAGTTAGGTTAACCCTAACCCTAATCCTAATGAAGGCCCAGTTAGGTTAACCCTAACCCTAACCCTAATGAAGGCCCAGTTAGGTTAACCCTAACCCTAATCCTAATGAAGGCCCAGTTAGGTTAACCCTAACCCTAACCATAATGAAGGCCCAGTTAGGTTAACCCTAACCCTAACCCTAATGAAGGCCCAGTTAGGTTAACCCTAACCCTAACCCTAATGAAGGCCCAGTTAGGTTAACCCTAACCCTAACCCTAATGAAGGCCCAGTTAGGTTAACCCTAACCCTAACCCTAATGAAGGCCCAGTTAGGTTAACCCTAACCCTAACCCTAATGAAGGCCCAGTTAGGTTAACCCTAACCCTAACCCTAATGAAGGCCCAGTTAGGTTAACCCTAACCCTAACCCTAATGAAGGCCCAGTTAGGTTAACCCTAACCCTAACCCTAATGAAGGCCCAGTTAGGTTAACCCTAACCCTAATCCTAATGAAGGCCCAGTTAGGTTAACCCTAACCCTAACCCTAATGAAGGCCCAGTTAGGTTAACCCTAACCCTAACCCTAATGAAGGCCCAGTTAGGTTAACCCTAACCCTAATCCTAATGAAGGCCCAGTTAGGTTAACCCTAACCCTAATCCTAATGAAGGCCCAGTTAGGTTAACCCTAATCCTAATCCTAATGAAGGCCCAGTTAGGTTAACCCTAACCCTAATCCTAATGAAGGCCCAGTTAGGTTAACCCTAACCCTAACCCTAATGAAGGCCCAGTTAGGTTAACCCTAATCCTAATCCTAATGAAGGCCCAGTTAGGTTAACCCTAACCCTAACCCTAATGAAGTCCCAGTTAGGTTAACCTAACCCTAATCCTAATGAAGGCCCAGTTAGGTTAACCCTAATCCTAATCCTAATGAAGGCCCAGTTAGGTTAACCCTAACCCTAACCCTAATGAAGGCCCAGTTAGGTTAACCTAAACCCTAATCCTAATGAAGGCCCAGTTAGGTTAACCCTAACCCTAATCCTAATGAAGGCCCAGTTAGGTTAACCCTAATCCTAATCCTAATGAAGGCCCAGTTAGGTTAACCCTAACCCTAACCCTAATGAAGGCCCAGTTAGGTTAACCCTAACCCTAACCCTAATGAAGGCCCAGTTAGGTTAACCCTAACCCTAACCCTAATGAAGGCCCAGTTAGGTTAACCCTAACCCTAACCCTAATGAAGGCCCAGTTAGGTTAACCCTAACCCTAATCCTAATGAAGGCCCAGTTAGGTTAACCCTAACCCTAACCCTAATGAAGGCCCAGTTAGGTTAACCCTAACCCTAATCCTAATGAAGGCCCAGTTAGGTTAACCCTAACCCTAACCCTAATGAAGTCCCAGTTAGGTTAACCCTAACCCTAATCCTAATGAAGGCCCAGTTAGGTTAACCCTAACCCTAACCCTAATGAAGGCCCAGTTAGGTTAACCCTAACCCTAATCCTAATGAAGGCCCAGTTAGGTTAACCCTAACCCTAACCATAATGAAGGCCCAGTTAGGTTAACCCTAACCCTAAC
>CM072251.1:3058311-3133311 GCA_036851935.1 Coregonus suidteri | reverse complement strand
GTAGTGGAGGAGATGCCCACTATGAGTGCTGGGGTACAGGGGGGGCTAGTCTCCCAGGTAGTGGAGGAGATGCCCACTATGAGTGCTGGGGTACAGGGGGGGCTAGTCTCCCAGGTAGTGGAGGAGATGCCCACTACGAGTAATGGGGTTCAGGTGGGGCTAGTCTCCCAGGTAGTGGAGGAGATGCCCACTACGAGTAATGGGGTTCAGGTGGGGCTAGTCTCCCAGGTAGTGGAGGAGATGCCCACTACGAGTAATGGGGTTCAGGTGGGGCTAGTCTCCCAGGTAGTGGAGGAGATGCCTGGTACGAGTGATGATGGGGTGCAAGTGGGGAGTGTTGAAAGGGATGTGGTAGAGGGGAGTCAGTGGTCTGTGGCCTCAGTTGAGGAGGATCAGGAGAAGGATATGGATATGGATATCTCTCTTGATACGGTATCAGCTGGTGAGGACTCAATTTACGATCTAGAGGAGGTAAATGAGTTTCTGGATCAGACTTTTGGGAAATCTGTCAAATTGGCAGATTATTTTGATGTTGATAAGTTTGTGAGGTCAGCTGTGATGTTACAGAAGACGGTGGGGTTAGACCAGTTGAGTGAGAAGAAGCGGTTTCGCTTGAGGAAATTTGTTACTGCTGTTGCAGCAGCAAAAAAAGGTGGTGGGAAACGTGGTCAGGTTAAGAGAACATTTAAATAATGATGATGATTATGCCTCATAGGGTGTTCTATTCTCTTTGTCTGGTTTCTCTGTGGTATCTTCTGCTTTTCCTTTTTCTTTTCTATATGGAGGTACTAAGGGTAGGTTCTCTCAATATTAATGGAGGAAGGGACAGGAATAAGAGGGCTTGGGTATTAGAAGTAATAAAACAGAAAGGCTTAATGTAGTTTTCCTACAGGAGACACATAGTGATGAGGAAAATGAGATTGACTGGGGTATGTGGTGGGAGGGGCAGCATATACTCAGTCATGGGTACTAATTTCAGTGCTGGGGTGGCAATCTTGTTTTCTTCAGGCTTAGGGGTGACTGTGGTATCTACAACAGAGATTGTCAAGGGTCGGGTTTTATTGGTCAAGGTGGATGTTATGGTTTTTTTTTTTTTTTTTTTTGAATGTTTATGCTCCTAATGAGGGTACAGAGCGTATTGTTGTTTTGATAAAATAAAGGAAACCTTAAGACAGTGTGACCAAGAGGGGTGTATGGTTTTAGGAGGGGACTGGAACTGTACAGTGGATTTTACTGTTGATCGCACCGCTGAAGAACCTCACCTGCGGTCAGCAATTTGTCTGTCTGGTCTATTAACTGAGTTTGAGCTTTCTGATGTGTGGAGAGTAAGAAATGCTAAAGTTAGTTAGTACACATGGCTAAAAGTTAATGAAGGTCATGTCAGTGCAGCAAGGTTAGACAGGTTGTATGTATCTGAGCAATACTGTGGTAGGGTTGGAAGGTGTGACATTACTCCTGTGGGTTTCTCTGATCACCATATTGTCACTGTTGATATTCACTTGTCCTGTCCATGAAGGTCATCATCTTATTGGTATTTTAATGTTAAATTGTTACATGATGTCATGTTTTGTGAAAGGTTTTTGTTGTTTTGGGAAAAATGGAGGGTTACAAAAGGGAATTTTGAGTCCTTGAGACAATGGTGGGAGGTTGGGAAGGCCCAAATACGATTATTTTGTCAACAGTATACTGCTCTGTCTCGAATTGAAGTTAAAGAGACTATCAGGGCCCTTGAGCAGAACATTAAATCTATTGAATTGAAGTTGCTCACTCAGAATGACCCCGGACTAGTCATGAACTTACAGGACAAGAAACATGAACTGAGGTCGTTTCTGCATGAAAAAGAGTGAAGGGTGCCTTGATTAGGTCTCGTTTCGCTTCCCTCAAGGATATGGATGCTCCTAGTGCTTTTTTTTTTTTACCTAGGACAGTCGACATTGCAACGTAAACAGATGGTCTGCCTTCGTCTCCCTGATGGGAAGGTGACCACGGATGACAGTGAAATGCGTCAACATGCCGTGGGATTTCTATTCTGCCCTCTATAAGGCGGAGGATTGTGACTCTCTGTGTACTGAACAGTTGTTTACACGGTCTTCCTCAATTGGGACCTGAGCAAAGAGTCGCATTGGACTCTGACATTACACTGCAAGAGCTGTCCACAGCAGTTATGCAGCTCTCAACAGGCCGAGCCCCTGGCATTGATGGTTTACCATCTGAGTTTTATAAGCACTTTTGGGGGTCTATTGGGGAGGATTTTATGAAGTGGTGTGTGAATCTTTTCATGAGGGCTCTCTTCCTGTATCTTGTCAACGTGCGGTACTTTCACTGTTGCCAAAAAAGGGGGATTTGGCTCTCATAAAAAATTGGAGACCTGTTGCTTTGCTGTGTGCAGCAGATATAAAATTGTTTCTAAATGTCTCTCAAACAGGTTGAAAGAGTATCTGGGATTGTTGGTGCACAAGGACCAGTCCTACTGTGTACCTGATCGCACTATTGTTGACAACTTGTTTCTAATAAGAGATGTTTTGGGACATTTTGTAAACTGTCTGATGTAAATGTGGGTTTACTTTCTTTGGATCAGGAGAAGGCTTTTGATCGTGTGGACCACCAGTACTTGTTTAAAACAATGAAAGCCTTTGGGTTTGGGGATGTTTTTTTGTCTTGGATGAATTTACTGTATGCTGGGGCCTCGTGTATGGTGAAGGTGGGAGGTGTTTTGAGTTGTCCCATCCCTGTCCAAAGGGGCATCAGGCAGGGATGCCCAATTTCAGGGCAGTTATACAGTCTGGCGATTGAACCAATGCTTTGTTTTTTTAAGAGCGAAGCTTACTGGTTTCTCTGTGCCAGGTGTAATGAAGGGTCCCACGATAGCACTGTCTGCGTATGCAGATGACGTGACAGTTTTTATTACAGGGGGTGAGGATGTTAAGGTTCTCTCAGACGCCTTAAAGGTGTATGAGGGGGCCTCCTCAGCTAGAGTCAATTGGGGAAAGAGTGAAGCGCTGTGGGCAGGCCAGCTTCAGATTGGGTCCGCTCCACGGTTACCAGGGGGGCTTCAGTGGGGCAGAGATGGGATGAAGACTTTGGGGGTTTTTCTAGGCTCCGATGTCTTTCAGAAAAAGAACTGGGAGGGTGTAGTGGAGAAAGTGTGTGCCAGACTGTCAAGATGGAAATGGGTGCTGCCCCAGCTGTCTTATAGGGAAAGGGTACTGGTAGCTAATAACCTAGCTGCCTCTACCCTGTGGCACAGACTAATGATTTTACAGCCACCAAAGGGTCTGATACAAGAGCTTCAGAGGACCCTTGTCAACTTCTTCTGGTCTGGACAACATTGGATTAAAGCTTCAGCCCTGTACCTGCCACTGCACGAGGGTGGGCAAGGCCTGGTGGACATTTCTTCCAGGATCATGGCTTTCCGGCTTCAAGCAGCCCAGAGACTGTTGTACAGTGACGGTTCTAGCTGGGTTGACACAGCCTACGCATTGATGAGGAGAGCGGGCTGTTTGGGCTTACACAAGCACCTTTTCCTCTTAAAGCTGGAGGGGGGTGAGTTGCCTGGCCTGACTCCATTTTATGAGTCTGTTATGCAGGCTTGGAGAGTTCTGGTCAAGTCCCGTAAGGCCTGCACGCCACCAGGGATGTGGCTTTTTGAAGAGCCTCTTTTTCACAACACTGCCATCCAGTCCCGTGTTCTGGGTTCAGCTAGCCTACGTTCATGCCTGTTAGGCGTGGGGTGTACTAAGCTGGGTCATCTGATGTGGAACAGGAATAGGTCGTTGGAGGAGCTGGGAGAAAGAGCGGGGATCCGATCGTCTCGCCTACTGAGGAAGGTCGTCGCTGAGGTCTGTGATTCCTTGCCAGTACTTCATCTGCAGTATGTGACTGACACTTCCAATTCTGATCGGTGGAAGGAGGGTCTGGATTATGTGTTCCCTGCACTGATTGTTAGTGCTGCGGCGGGGGCATTTCGAGGAGGACGTGGGGATGCTGCTTTTCCTTCGATACCCCGGAGCTGGGGGAGTTCAAGGAGGTGGGAAAGAAGGCCATGTACAGAATATGTGTAAAGGTGTCCCATGCCTCTTCCCTGGAAGGGGTAAAATCGACGAGGTGGGCGGGTGTGTGCTTGGTCCAGGTGCCTCCCCAAAAGGCTGTTGGCGAACATTATACAAACTGCCTATTGATAAGCGGACAGCTGACCTCCAATGGAGGATAATACATGGAGCCATAGCCACCAACATGTATCTGGTACACCTGGATCCTACTGTTGGGGAGGGGTGTCCATTCTGTGCTCAGTCTGAAACTCTGGCACATCTGTTTTTTACAGTGTCCCAGGTTGGTCGGGATGATTGACCTGATCACTAATTGGTTCTCAGCTCTGGGAGAGGTTTTCTCTTCCCAACTGTATATATTTGGGCCAAAGTACAGGTTTAGTCAGAAAGGTGTAGTTGTGTTGCTTAATTTTGTGTTAGGGGCAGCAAAATTAGCCATATGGAAGACCCGAAAGAACAGTATTCGGGGACAGGGGTCTGTGGATGTGGTGGGAATGCTGGAGGGAATGTTGGCAGCAAGACTAAGGGTTGAGTTTGCCTATTATAAACTTTGTCAACAATATTGATCTTTTTATGAGTATATGGGGTATTCAGAGGCTGTTGTGTTCAGTTACTGTGGAGGAGGAATTGGAGTTGTGTTTTTTAATTGATGTGTAAATACGGTTTTGTATGAGTATTTGTGTGGTGGGCTCCCAGACCCAATAAAGATTATTTCAAACTCAAATCTCTCTCTCTCTCTCTCTCTCTCTCTCTCTCTCTCTCTCTCTCTCTCTCTCTCTCTCTCTCTCTCTCTCTCTCTCTCTCTCTCTCTCAATTGATTTATAAAGCCCTTTTTACATCAGCAGATGTCAAAGTGCTATACAGAAACCCAGTCTAAAATCCCAAACAGCAAGCAATGCAGATGTAGAATCACAGTGGCTAGGAAAAAAATCCCTTGAAAGGCTGGAACCTAGAACGAAACCTAGAGAGGAACCAGGCTCTGAGGGGTGGCCAGTCCTCTTCTGGCTGTGCCGGTTGGAGGTTATAAGAGTACATGGCCATTAAGGCCTGATTGTATAGATGACCAGCAGGTCCAAATAATAATAAGTGGTTGTAGAGGGTGCAACAGGTCAGTACCTCAGGAGTAAATGTCCATTGGCTTTTCATAGCCGAGCATTCAGAGGTCGAGACAGCAGGTGGAGAGAGAGAGAGAGAGTTGAAAACAGCAGGTCCGGGACAAGGTAGCTCGTCCAGTGAACAGGTCAGGGTTCCATAGCCGCAGGCAGAACAGTTGAAACTGGAGCAGCAGCACGACCAGGTGGACTGGGGACAGCCAGGTGTCATCAGGCCAGGTAGTCCTGAGGCATGGTCCTGTGGCTCAGGTCCTCCGGGAGGGGAGGGAGAGAGGGAGAGAGAGAGAATTAGAGGAAGCATACTTAAATTCACACAGGACAACAGATAAGACAGGATAATTACACCAGATATAACAGACTGACCCTAGCCCCCCGGCACATAGACTATTGCAGCATAGATACTGGAGGCTGAGACAGGGGTGGGTCGGGGGAGACTGTGGCCCCGTCCGACGATACCCCCAGACAGGGCCACCCACTTTGCCAAAGCACAGCCCCCACACCACTAGAGGGATATCAACAGACCACCCTGAGACAAGGCTGAGTATAGCCCACCAAGATCTCCTCCACCGCACGAGCCAGAGGGGGTGCAAGACCGGACAAGAAGATCACATCTGTGACTCAACCCACTCAAGTGATGCACCCCTCCTAGGAACGGCATGGAAAGCACCAGTAAGCCAGTGACTCAGCCCCCGTAACAGGGTCAGAGGCAGAGAATCCCAGTGGAGAGAGGGGAGCCGGCCAGGCAGAGACAGCAAGGGCAGTTTGTCGCTCCAGTGCCTTGCCGTTCACCTTTGCACCCCTGGGCCAGACTACACTCAATCATAGGACCTACTGAAGAGATGAGTCTACAGTAAAGATTTAAAGGTCAAGACCGAGTCTGCCTCTCTCACATGGATACGCAGACCATTCCATCAAAATGGAGCTCTATAGGAGAATGCCCTGCCTCCAGCTGTTTGCTTAGAAATTCTAGGGACAATAAGGAGGCCTGCGTCTTGTGACCGTAGCGTACGTGTAGGTATGTACGGCAGGACCAAATCGGAGAGATAGGTAGGAGCAAGCCCATGTAATGCTTTGTAGGTCCTCTGTAGCTCAGCTGGTAGAGCAAGGCGCTTGTAACGCCAGGGTAGTGGGTTCGATCCCCGGGACCACCCATACACAAAAATGTATGCACGCATGACTGTAAGTCTCTTTGGATAAAAGCGTCTGTTAAATGGCATATTATTATTATATTATAGGTTAGCAGTGAAACCTTGAAATCAGCCCTAGCTTTAACAGGAAGCCAGTGTAGAGAGGCCAGCCCTAGCCTTAACAGGAAGCCAGTGTAGAGAGGCTAGCACTGGAGTGATATGATCGAATGTTTTGGTTCTAGTCAAGATTCTAGCAGCCGTGTTTAGCACTAACTAAGTTTATTTAGTGCTTTATCCGGGTAGCCGGAGAGTAGAGCATTGCAGTAGTCTAATCTAGAAGTGACAAAAGCATGGATTAGCTTTTCTGAATCATTTCTGGACAAAATGTTTCTGATTTCTGCAACGTTATGAAGTTGGAAAGAAGCTGTCCTTGAAATATTCTTGAAATGTTCGTGAAAAGAGAGATCAGGGTCCAGAGTAACGCCGAGGTCCTTCACAGTTTTATTTGAGACGACTGTACAACCATCAAGATTAATTTTCAGATCCAACAGCAGATCTCTTTGTTTCTTGGGACCTAGAACTAGCATCTCTGTTTTGTCCGAGTTTAAAAGTAAAACATTTGCCGCCATCCACTTCCTTATGTCTGAAATACAGGCTTCCAGGGTAGGCAATTTTGGGGCTTCATCATGTTTCATCAAAATGTACAGATGTGTGTCGTCCGCATAGCAGTGAAAGTTGACATTGTGTTTCCGAATGACATCACCAAGATGTAGAATAAGTAGTGAAAACAATAGTGGTCATAAAACTGAACCTTGAGGAACACCGAAACGTACAATTGATTTGTCAGAGGACAAACCATCCACAGAGACGAACTGATATCTTTCCGACAGATAAGATCTAAACCAGGCAAGAACTTGTCCGTGTAGACCAATTAGGGTTTCTAATCTCTCCAAAATAATGTGGTGATCGATGGTGTCAAAAGCAGATCTAAGGTCTAGGAGCACGAGGACAGATGCAGAGCCTTGGTCTGACGCCATTAAAAGGTTATTTACCACCTTCAGGAGTGCAGTCTCAGCGCTATGATGGGGTCTAAAGCCAGACTGGAGCATTTCATATACATTATTTGTCTTCAGGAAGGCAGTGAGTTGCTGCCAACAGCTTTTTCTCACATTTTTGAGAGGAATGGGAGATTCGATATATGCCGATAGTTTTTAACATTTACCGGGTCAAGGTTTTGGCTTTTTCAAGAGAGGCTTTATTACTTCCACTTTTAGTGAGATTGGTACACATCCGGTGGATAGGGAGCCATTTATTATGTTCAACATAGGAGGGCCAAGCACAGGAAGTAGCTCTTTCAGTAGTTTAGTTGGAATAGGGTCCACTATGCAGCTGGAAGGTTTAGAGGCCATGACTATTTTCATGAATGTGTCAAGAGATACAGGATTAAAAAACTTGAGTGTCTCCATTGATCCTAGGTCCTGGCAGTTCTGTGCAAACTCAGGACAACTAAGCTTTGGAGAAATACGCAGATTCAAAGAGGAGTCCGTAATTTGCTTTCTGATGATCATGATCTTTTCATCAAAGAAGTTCATGAATTCATCACTGCTGAAGTGAAGGCTATCCTCTCTTGTTGAATGCTGCTTTTTAGTTAGCTTTGCAATGGTATCAAAAATAAATGTTGGATTGTTCTTATTCTCCTCAATTAGGTTGGAAAAATAGGATGATCAAGCAGCAGTGAGGGCTCTTCGATAGTGCACGGTACTGTCTTTCCAAGCTAGTAGGAAGTCTTCCAGTTTGGTGGAGCGACATTTCCGTTCCAATTTTCTGGAAGCTTGCTTCAGGGCTCAGGTATTTTCTGTATAGCAGGGAGACAGTTTCTTGTGAGAAATGTTTTTTGTTTTTAGGGGTGCGACTGCATCTAGGGTATTACGCAAGGTTAAATTTAGATCCGCAATTAGGTGGTTAACTGATTTTTGTACTCAGACGTCCTTGGGTAGGTGGAGGGATTCTGGAAGGGCATCTAGGAATCTTTGGGCTTTTGATGATCCTTGGTTGGGGTCTGAGCAGATTATTTGTTGCGATTGCAAACGTAATAAGATGGTGGTCCGACTGTCGAGGACTTTGAGGAAAAACATTTAGATGCACAATATTTATTCCACGGGACAAAACTAGATCCAGGGTATGACTGTGGCAATGAGTAGGTCCGGAGACATGTTGGACAAAACCCACTGAGTCGATGATGGTTCCGAAAGCCTTTTGGAGTGGGTCTGTGGACTTTTCCATGTGAGTATTAAAGTCAACAAAAATTAGAATATTATCTGCCATGACGAAAAGGTCCGATTGGAATTCAGGGAACTCAGTGAGGAACTCTGTATACGGCCCAGGAGGCCTGTAAAAAGTGATTGAGTAGGCTGCATAGATTTCATGACTAGAAGCTCAAAAGACGGAAAAGCAGTCTTTTTTGGGAGTAAATTGAAATTTCCTGTCATAAATGTTAGCAACACCTACGCCTTTGCCGGATGCGTGGGGGATATGGTCACTAGTGTAACCAGGAGGAGAGGCCTCATTTAACACAGTCAATTCATCAGGCTTAAGCCATGTTTCAGTCAGGCCAATCACATCAAGATAATGATCAGTGATTAGTTAATTGACTATGACTGCCTTGGAAGTGAGGGATCTAACATTAAGTAGCCCTATTTTGAGATGTGAGATATCACAATCTCTTTCAATAATGACAGGAATGGAGGAGATCTTTATTCCAGTGAGATTGCTAAGGCGAACACCACCATGTTTAGTTTTGCCCAACCTAGATCGAGGCACAGACACGGTCTCAATGGGGATAGCTGAGCTGACTACACTGACTGTGCTAGTGGCAGACTCCTTGGGAGGGGCAGAAAACAGTTTTCAACCAGCGATTGAGTTGTGAGACTCTGCTGTAGAGTTCATCACTCCTCCCCCTAACTGGGAGGGGCCAGAGACAATTACTGCTGTAGAGCTCATCACTCCTCCCCCTAACTGGGAGGGGCCAGAGACAATTACTGCTGTAGAGCTCATCACTCCTCCCCCTAACTGGGAGGGGCAGAGACAATTACTCCTGTAGAGCTCATCACTCCCCCCCTAACTGGGAGGGGCCAGAGACAATTACTGCTGTAGAGCTCATCACTCCCCCCCCTAACTGGGAGGGGCCAGAGACAATTACTGCTGTAGAGCTCATCACTCCTCCCCCTAACTGGGAGGGGCCAGAGACAATTACTCGATGCCGACACATCTTTCTAGCTAATTTACACGCTGAAGCTCTGTTGCGCCTGGTGACCTCTGACTGTTTCATCCTAACATCGTTGGTGCCGACGTGGATAACAATATAACTATACTCTCTACGCTCACCAGTTTTAGCCTCAGCCAGCACCATCTTCAGATTAGCCTTTACGTCAGTAGCCCTGCCCCCTGGTAAACAGTGTGTGATCGCTGGAATTCTTTTTAAGTCTAATATTGTGGGTATTGGAGTCGCTAATGACTAGGGTTTTCAATTTGTCAGAGCTAATGGTGGGAGGCTTCGGCGGCTCAGACACCGTAACGTGTGGAGGAGAGACCTGGGAAGGCTCGGCCATTGACTCCGACTCGTTGCTTAATGGGGGTTACCGGTTGAAAGTTTCTGTCAGCTGAATGAGTGACACCGGTTGAGCATGCCGACAGCATTTCTTTCCAGAAGCCTTGAGAAAATTGTCCAGCTGCGGGGACTGTGGAGGGGATCTATACTACTATCTGTACTTACTGGTGGCACAGACGCTGTTTCATCCTTTCCTACACTTACATTGCCCTTGCCTAACGATTGCATCTGACCCACCTTGGCCTCTCTAGCCCTCTGGAGCTGACCCAGGGCCTGCCTTGGCCTCTCTAGCCCTCTGGAGCTGACCCAGGTCCTGCCTTGGCCTCTCTAGCCCTGTAGAGCTGACCCAGGGCCTGCCTTGGCCTCTCTAGCCCTCTGGAGCTGACCCAGGGCCTGCCTTGGCCTCTCTAGCCCTCTGGAGCTGACCCAGGTCCTGCCTTGGCCTCTCTAGCCCTCTGGAGCTGACCCAGGTCCTGCCTTGGCCTCTCTAGCCCCCTGGAGCTGACCCAGGTCCTGCCTTGGCCTCTCTAGCCCCCTGGAGCTGACCCAGGTCCTGCCTTGGCCTCTCTAGCCCTCTGGAGCTGACCCAGGTCCTGCCTTGGCCTCTCTAGCCCTCTGGAGCTGACCCAGGTCCTGCCTTGGTAGCTCCCTGCTGGGTCCCGGGTTGGTGACCTAGAGCTCTCACCAACTACTGGCAGAACTGGTCAAATCAAGAACTGAATTAATCTACTTTAAGAAGAACAATGTAAGTATTCTACTGTATGTATCATATTGGGTTTGTGTGTTTATCAGGGGTCAGAGTGCTGTTTCAGAATCAGAGGAAGGATGTGTTTAGTATAGCACCAGAAACAAGAGCTAAGCCTGTCGTTCCCTAAAGAGGGCCTTTAAGTAGACATTGGGCCTTTAAGAAGACATTGGGCCTTTAAGAAGACATTGGGCCTTTAAGAAGACATTGGGCCTTTAAGTAGACATTGGGCCTTTAAGTAGACATTGTGCACCAATATTGCATTTTAAAAGCCTGCTATATTAAATGAAGTGCCCTTTAAGATACACTGAGTATACCAAACATTAGGAACACCTTCCTAATATTGATTTGCACCTCCCTTTGCCCTCAGAACAGCCTGAATTCGTCGGGGCATGGACTCTACAATGTGTCGACAGCGTTCCACAGAGATGCTGGCCCATGTTGACTCCAATGCTTCCCACAGTTGTGTCAAGTTGGCTGGATGTCCTTTGGGAGGTGGACCATTCTTGATACACACAGGAAACTTTTGAGCGGGATCAATAAGGGATCATAGCTTTCACCTGGATTCACCTGGTCAGTCTATGTCATGGAAAGAGCAGGTTTATCTAATGTTTTGTACACAAGGGGATTTATAAATTGTCAACCCTGTTACGATCAACCCTGTTACGGTCAACCCTTTTACGGTCAACCCTGTTACGGTCAACCCTGTTACGGTCAACCCTGTTAGGGTCAACCCTGTTACGGTCAACCCTTTTACTTGAAAAGGCTTACTAAAGTCATTATTTGATTTACGTCTTGAGATGGAAAAACGTGTTTTTCTTCATGTAAATTGAAAATATGCTCTTTATGGCAGAATGTTCAAAAGGCACCAAATTGGTTGAACGACCCAAGGATCATTACAGACACACTGGTTAAGAACCGGGGCAGGAAGAGTAATCTATCACTGATAGATCCAGGCAGACTAATATTTTGCTGCATTATAGATGGCTCAGACTCAAGCCGTTTCTGTTGTGTCTATTTCTGGGGGTCTTTACTCTGGATGAATCTGTCTGAAGGAAGCCTTAGTGCTCTGGGCTCAGCTCTGTACAATATGGCTACCTGTGTGTCAGGTTGGGGGAGGGAGGACGAAGATGAAGAGAATCAGGAGGGATGCTGTCTGAGGGGGAGAAAGGAATTAGTCCTGGTTCCATGGTAACGTTATGTGAGGGGGGGGGGCTTGTGTTCTGAGCTCCAACTAAGTAAAGATACTACTGACTCAGTCATCATGGATTGAGGTTAAGTGTGTGTGTGTGTGTGTGTGTGTGTGTATGTGCGAGTGTATACAGTACATTCGGAAAGTATTCAGACATCTTGACTTTTTCCACATTTTGTTATGTTACAGATTTATTCTAAAACGGATTAAATAAAAATTAATCCTCATCAATCTACACACAATACCTCATAGTGACAAAGCGAAAACAGGTTTGTACAAATTGATATATAAAAAAAGATATATATATTTACATAAGTGTTCAGACCTTTTGCTATGAGACTCGAAATTGAGCTCAGGTGCATCCTGTTTCGATTGATCATCCTTGAGATGTTTCTACAACTTGATTGGTGTCCACCTGTGGTAAATTCAATTGATTGGACATGATTTGGAAAGGCACATACCTGTCTATATAAGGTTCCACAGTTGACAGTGCATGTCAGAGCAAAAACCACGCCATGAGGTCGAAGGAATTGTCCGTAGAGCACTGAGACAGGATTGTGTCGAGGCACAGATCTGGGGAAGGGTAACAAAACATTTCTGCAGCATTGAAGGTCCCCAAGAACACAGTGGCCTCCATCATTCTTAAATGGAAGAAGTTTGGAACTACCAAGACTCTTCCTAGAGCAGGCTGCCGGCCAAAAACTGAGCAATCGGGGGAGAAGGGCCTTGATCAGGGAGGTGACCAAGAACCCGATGGTCACTCTGACAGAGCTCCAGAGTTCCTCTGTGGAGATGGGAGAACCTTCCAGAAGGACAACCATCTGTGCAGTATTCCACCAACCAGGCCTTTATGGTAGAGTGGCCAGACGGAAGCCACTCCTCAGTAAAAGGGCACATGACAGACCGCTTGGAGTTTGCCAAAAGGCACCTAAAGGACTCTCAGACCATGAGAAACAAGATTCTCTGGTCTGATGAAACCAAGATTGAACTCTTTGGCCTGAATGCCAAGCGTCACTTCTGGAGGAAACCTGGCACCATCCCTTCGGTGAAGCATGGTGGTGGCAGCATCATGCTGTGGGGATGTCTTTCAGCGGCAGGGACTGGGAGACTAGTCAGGATCGAGGCAAAGATGAACGGAGCAAAGTACAGAGAGATCCTTGATGAAAACCTGCTCCAGAGCACTCCGGACCTCAGACTGGGGCGAAGGTTCACCTTCCAACAGGACAACGACTCTAAGCACACAGCCAAGACAATGCAGGAGTGGCTTCGGGACAAGTCTCTGAATGTCCTTGAGTGGCCCAGCCAGAGCCCAGACTTGAACCCAATCGAACATCTCTGGAGAGACGTGAAAATAGCTGTGCAGCAACGCTCCCATCCAACCTGACAGACCTTGAGAGGATCTGCAGAGAAGAATGGGAAAAAACTCCCCAAATACAGGTGTGCCAAGCTTGTAGTGTCATACCCAAGAAGAGTCGACGCTGTCATCGCTGCCAAAGCTGCTTCAACAAAGTACTGAGTAAAGGGTCTGAATACTTATGTAAATGTGATATTTCAGTTTTTTATTTTTAATTAATTTGCAAAAATGTATAAAAAAAGTTTTTTCCTTTGTCATTATGGGTATTGTAGATTGATGAAGGAAAAAAACAATTTAATAAATGTTAGAATAAGGCTGAATACTTTCAGAAGGCACTGTAGGTATGTGTGTGTATGTATAGGTGTGTGTGTGTGTGTGTGTGTGTGTGTGTGCGGCTAGTTCATCAGTGTGTAGATGATTCAGTCTGTCTAATGTGATACAGGTCATGTTGGTGAATCAGCTGATCCAGTCCAGGTCAGAGACATACAGCCGTAGCCTCACAGGATGAAGATCAGCATTATAAAACGTGATTGAAATTGAAATTGAATGTTCCTGCTTTCGTTGTGTCCTGCTGAACGCACCCCTCCAGGAGGAATGATATCTGCTGCTGCCCCCTAGTGGCCCAATAGAGAACAACTCATTCTAACATTACAGACTGTAGAGTAAAAGCCGATTTATGATTTATCAATTTGGGAGGCGCACTGCGATGCGGTACGGAGCTCGCTTTGGCCTCCGCAAGCTTCCAGAGGCTCTGCAATTGTGTCACACCCTCCTTAAGGAGCCTCCAGATCGCAAGCATAAATTGGCTTTAACAATGCTGAGGGCTCCGTATAGCTGACCTGATTGGTTGACGGTAGGTGGGGGCGGGACGTCCTGTATAAACACAAACTCACTTCCTTGACAACTTCCTTCACAACAACTCTTCTCTGCGAAGCAGGAAGTATGAATCCTTCTGCAGAGGCCTGAAGCGCAGGAAGTAAGAACCCTTCTGCAGAGGCCTGAAGCGCAGGAAGTATGAATCCTTCTGCAGAGGCCTGAAGCGCAGGAAGTATGAATCCTTCTGCAGAGGCCTGAAGCGCAGGAAGTATGAATCCTTCTGCAGAGGCCTGAAGCGCAGGAAGTATGAATCCTTCTGCAGAGGCCTGAAGCGCAGGAAGTATGAATCCTTCTGCAGAGGCCTGAAGCGCAGGAAGCATGAATCCTTCTGCAGAGGCCTGAAGCGCAGGAAGTATGAATCCTTCTGCAGAGGCCTGAAGCGCAGGAAGTATGAATCCTTCTGCAGAGGCCTGAGGTCACGTTGCAGCTGTAGGGCCAATGCAGACGGGCTTTAAACCGGCTTTTAATCTAACTACAAGCTCTACGCAGATGTAAGATTTGGAGTGTTGCAACGTCATTTTTCATCACAAAAGGGGTGTAATACTCTCCGGCATTCTGCATCCTTTTGTACAGCCTGAGAATGTAGACATGCTGTATCATTCCTCCCACAGCCGGGGGGCAGTGTTGTGGCTTGGTTTGTTGATCTGATCTATAGACTATATATAGGCTATTCATCAAAGTAGCCTATTTTGCATTGATAACCAAATATAATCCAAGCGACTGACAAAGTAATAACTAATGATTGATTAGATTGTGAAATGGTATAATCTGCTGTAGCCAACTAGCTAGCCATGTCGGGTTTCTCCATGACCAAAACATGATGACTTTCTATTTTTAGTTGATTTGGGAATTAAAGCTGCAATGTGTAACTTTTTGGGTGACCCGACCAAATTAACATAGAATGTGAGTTGTAGACCTGTCATTCCCATTGACAGCCAGTCTGAGAAGCGGTAGATCTGTTCTATGGGCGCTATTTCTATGCTTCCAGTTCTTAAGTTTCGTTTTTGTGTCTTTTACTTACGGTTTGAACACCAGCTTCAAACAGCTGAAAATACAATATTTTTGGTTATGGAAATATATTTCACAGCGGTTTAGATGGTACAATGATTATCTTCACTATACTTGCTTATTTTGTCACAAACTGAAATTAGGCAAACTATTCAAATTTTAGCAACCAGGAAATGGCGGAGCGATTTCTGCATAGTGCACCTTTAATACGCAAGCAGCGTATTAAAATGTTTTAGGTTGCCCCAGCAAGAAAAATAATATTTGCCAGGGCTTCTTTTTTTATTATAAATCTAATTATTTTACATGAAGATGTGGGAAGCTAAAACGTCTAGCTAGCTTGCTATGTTTTTAGCCAGGCTAAAGCCAGCTAGCCAGGCTGCCAGCTAGCTACTACTAGCAAGGGAAGGCGTCTCTTCCTTGCTATGTTTTTAGCCAGGCTAAAGCCAGCTAGCTACTACTAGCAAGGGAAGGCGTCTCTTCCTTGCTATGTTTTTAGCCAGGCTGCCAGCTAGCTACTACTAGCAAGGGAAGGCGTCTCTTCCTTGCTTTTACATAATGAACTGACATAAAGAACAAACGTTGCTGTCACCCCCTTGTTAATGGGAGTGGGACATCATGTTACCAAAAGGTGTCTGCGGCTCCAAAAATCCCACTCCACCCACGTGCAGGTACGTAGAGCGACAGAGTGAAGCTTGCAGTAACCTTTACAGCTATACCAGAAAACTAGACAGCTATACCAGAAAACTAGACAGCTATACCAGAAAACTAGACAGCTATACCAGAAAACTAGACAGCTATACCAGAAAACTAGACAGATACCAGCTATACCAGAAAACTAGACAGCTATACCAGAAAACTAGACCAGACCAGAAACTAGACAGCTATACCAGAAAACTAGACAGCTATACCAGAAAAGACAGCTAGACAAACTAGACAGCTATACCAGTAAACTAGACAGCTAGAAACTAGACAGCTATACCAGAAACTAGACAGCTATACCAGAAAACTAGACAGCTATACCAGAAAACTAGACAGCTATACCAGAAAACTAGACAGCTATACCAGAAAACTAGACAGCTATACCAGAAAACTAGACAGCTATACCACAGCTATACTAGACAGCTATACCAGAAAACTAGACAGCTATACCAGAAAACTAGACAGCTATACCAGTATACAGAAGACAGCTATACCAGTAAACTAGACAGCTATACCAGTAAACTAGACAGCTATACCTAGAAACTAGACAGCTATACCAGAAAACTAGACAGCTATACCAGAAAACTAGACAGCTATACCAGAAAGACAGCTAGACAGCTAACTAGACAGCTAAAACTAGACAGCTATACCAGAAAACTAGACAGCTATACCAGAAAACTAGACAGCTATACCAGAAAACTAGACAGCTATACCAGAAAACTAGACAGCTATACCAGAAAACTAGACAGCTATACCAGAAAACTAGACAGCTATACCAGAAAACTAGACAGCTACAGCTAGACAGCTATACCAGAAAACTAGACAGCTATACCAGAAAACTAGACAGCTATACCAGAAAACTAGACAGCTATACCAGAAAACTAGACAGCTATACCAGAAAACTAGACAGCTATACCAGAAAACTAGACAGCTATACCAGAAAACTAGACAGCTATACCAGAAAACTAGACAGCTATACCAGAAAACTAGACAGCTATACCAGAAAACTAGACAGCTATACCAGAAAACTAGACAGCTATACCAGAAAACTAGACAGCTATACCAGAAAACTAGACAGCTATACCAGAAAACTAGACAGCTATACCAGTAAAACTAGACAGCTATACCAGAAAACTAGACAGCTATACAGAAAACTAGACTATACCAGAAAAACTAGACAGCTATACCAGAAAACTAGCTATACAGCTACAGCTATACCAGAAAACTACTAACAGCTATACCAGAAAACTAGACAGCTATACCAGAAAACTAGACAGCTATACCAGAAAACTAGACAGCTATACCAGAAAACTAGACAGCTATACCAGAAAACTAGACAGCTATACCAGAAAAAACTAGACAGCTATACCAGACCAGACTAGACAGCTATACCAGACCAGAAAACTAGAAAACTAGACAGCTATACCAGTAAACTAGACAGCCAGATACCAGAACCAAAAACTAGACAGCTATACCAGAAAACTAGACAGCTATACCAGAAAACTAGACAGCTATACCAGAAAACTAGACAGCTATACCAGAAAACTAGACAGCTATACCAGAAAAACTAGACAGCTATACCAGAAAACTAGACAGCTATACCAGAAAACTAGACAGCTATACCAGAAAAGACTAGACAGCAGCTATACCAGAAACTAGACAGCTATACCAGCTAACTAGACAGCTATAGAAAACTAGACAGCTATACAGCTAGACACCTATACCAGAAAACTAGACAGCTATACCAGAAAACTAGACAGCTATACCAGTAAACTAGACAGCTATACCAGAAAACTAGACAGCTATACCAGTAAACTAGACAGCTATACCAGAAAACTAGACAGCTATACCAGTAAACTAGTCTGCCCTGGTGGTGGTAAATAAACCAAACACATTCCTGTCCTCACCAGCAGGGGTAGCAGAAAGACTCCTCTCTCTCTATCCTCTGGCCCTGTTCTGACCCTAGCATACACTATACTACACTACACTACACTACACTATACTATACTATACTATACTATACTATAATATACTATACTATGCATTTACATTCACATTTACGTAATTTAGCAGACGCTCTTATCCAGAGCGACTTACAAATTGGTGCATTCACCTTATAGCCAGTGGCATAACCACTTTACACATTTTTTTTTTTCATTTTTTTTTTTTTGGGGGGTAGAAGGATTACTTGATCCTATCCCAGGTATTCCTTAAAGAGGTGGGGTTTCAAATGTCTCCGGAAGGTGGTGAGTGACTCTGCTGTCCTGGCGTCGTGAGGGAGCTTGTTCCACCATTGGGGTGCCAGAGCAGCGAACAGTTTTGACTGGGCTGAGCGGGAACTATGCTTCCGCAGAGGAAGGGGGAGCCAGCAGGCCAGAGGTGGATGAACGCAATGCCCTCGTTTGGGTGTAGGGACTGATCAGAGCCTGAAGGTACGGAGGTGCCGTTCCCCTCACAGCTCCATAGGCAAGCACCATGGTCTTGTAACAGATGCGAACTTCAACTGGAAGCCAGTGGAGTGTGCGGAGGAGCGGGGCGACGTGAGAGAACTTGGGAAGGTTGAACACCAGACGGGCTGCGGCATTCTGGATGAGTTGTAGGGGTTTAATGGCACAGGCAGGGAGCCCAGCCAACAGCGAGTTGCAGTAATCCAGACGGGCGATGACAAGCGCCTGGATTAGGACCTGTGCCGCTTCCTGTGTAAGGCAGGGTCGTACTCTCCGAATGTTGTAGAGCATGAACCTACAGGATCGGGTCACCGCTTTGATGTTAGCGGGAGAACGACAGGGTGTTGTCCAGGGTCACGCCAAGGCTCTTCGCACTCTGGGGGAGGAGGACACAACAGAGTTGTCAACCGTGATGGCGAGATCATGGAACGGGCAGTCCTTTCCCGGGAGGAAGAAGAGCAGCTCCGTCTTGCCAAGGTTCAGCTTGAGGTGGTGATCCGTCATCCATACTGATATGTCTGCCAGACATGCAGAGATGCGATTCGCCACCTGGTTATCAGAAGGGGGAAAGGAGAAGATTAGTTGTGTGTCGTCTGCGTAGCAATGATAGGAGAGGCCATGTGAGGATATGACAGAGCCAAGTGACTTGGTGTATAGCGAGAATAGGAGAGGGCCTAGAACTGAGCCCTGGGGGACACCAGTGGTGAGAGCACGTGGTGCGGAGACAGCTTCTCGCCACGCCACTTGGTAGGAGCGACCGGTCAGGTAGGACGCAATCCAAGAGTGAGCCGCGCCGGAGATGCCCAGCTCGGAGAGGGTGGAGAGGAGGATCTGATGGTTCACAGTATCAAAGGCAGCAGACAGGTCTAGAAGGACAAGAGCAGAGGAGAGAGAGTTAGCTTTAGCAGTGCGGAGAGCCTCCGTGACACAGAGAAGAGCAGTCTCAGTTGAATGACCAGTCTTGAAACCTGACTGGTTTGGATCAAGAAGGTCATTCTGAGAGAGATAGCAAGAGAGTTGGCTAAAGACGGCACACTCAATAGCTTTGGAAAGAAAAGAAGAAGGGATACTGGTCTGTAGTTGTTGACATCAGAGGGATCGAGTGTTGGTTTTTTTGAGAAGGGGTGCAACTCTCGCTCTCTTGAAGACGGAAGGGACATAGCCAGCGGTCAAGGATGAGTTGATCAGCAAGGTGAGGTAGGGGAGAAGGTCACCGGAGATGGTCTGGAGAAGAGAGGAGGGGATAGGGTCAAGCGGGCAGGTTGTTGGGCGGCCTGCAGTCACAAGTCTTAAGATTTTATCTGGAGAGAGAGGGGAGGAAGAAGTCAAAGCATAGGGTAGGGCAGTGTGAGCAGGACCAGCAGTGTCATTTGTCTTAACAAACGAGGATCGGATGTCGTCAACCTTCTTTTCAAAGTGGTTGACGAAGTCATCCACAGAGAGGGAGGAGGGGGGGGGGGGGGGGGGGGGGGGGGGGGGGGGGGGGGGGGGGGGGGGGGGGGGGGGAGGAGAATGTGGCAAAGAGCTTCCTAGGGGTAGAGGCAGATGCTTGGAATTTAGAGTGGTAGAAAGTGGCCTTAGCAGCAGAAACAGATGAGAAAAATGTAGAGAGGAGGGAGTGAAAAGATGCCAGGTCCGCAGCGAGTCTAGTTTTCTTCCATTTACGCTCAGCTGCCCGGAGCTCTGTTCTGTGAGCTCGCAATGAGTCATCAAGCCACGGAGCTGGAGGGGAGGGCCGAGCCGGCCGGGAGGATAGGGGACATAGAGAGTCAAAGGATGCAGAAAGGGAGGAGAGGAGGGTTGAGGAGGCAGAATCAGGAGATTGGAGGGAGAAGGATTGAGCAGAGGGAAGAGATGATAGGATGGAAGAGGAGAGAGTAGCGGGAGAGAGAGAGCGAAGGTTGCGGCGGCGCATTACCATCTGTGTAGGGGCAGAGTGAGTAGTGTTGGAGGAGAGCGAGAGAGAAAAGGATACAAAGTAGTGGTCGGAGACATGGAGGGGAGTTGCAGTGAGATTAGTAGAAGAACAGCATCTAGTAAAGATGAGGTCAAAAGTATTGCCTGCCTTGTGAGTAAGGGGGGATGGTGAGAGGGTGAGGTCAAAAGAGGAGAGGAGTGGAAAGAAGGAGGCAGAGAGAAATGAGTCAAATGTAGATGTAGGGAGGTTGAAATCCCCCAGAACTGTGACGGGTGAGCCATCCTCAGGAAAGGAACTTATCAAGGCGTCAAGCTCATTGATGAACTCTCCAAGGGAACCTGGAGGGCGATAGATGACAAGGATATTAAGCTTAAATGGGCTAGTGACTGTGACAGCATGGAATTCAAATGAGGAGATAGACAGATGGGTTAGGGGAAAAATTTAGAATGTCCACTTGGGAGAGATGAGGATTCCTGTGCCACCACCCCGCTGACCAGATGCTCTCGGGGTATGCGAGAACACATGGTCAGACGAGGAGAGAGCAGTAGGAGTAGCAGTGTTTTCAGTGGTAATCCATGTTTCCGTCAGCGCCAAGAAGTCGAGGGACTGGAGGGTAGCATAGGCTGGGATGAAGTCTGCCTTGTTGGCAGCAGAACGGCAGTTCCAGAGGCTGCCTGAGACCTGGAACTCCAGGTGGGTGGTGCGTGCAGGGACCACCAGGTTAGAGAGGCAGCAGCCACGCGGTGTGAGGCGTTTGTGTAGCCTGTGCGGAGAGGAGAGAACAGGGATAGGCAGAGGCATAGTTGACAGGCTGCAGCAAATGGCTACAATAATGCAGAGGAGATCGGAATGAAATGAACTGAACATCTGGGAAAGGAGAGAGCGGGGCCTCCCTCACCACAACTCCCAAATATAACTCTCCCAACTTCCACCTCAGAAACTATAATTGTTACACTGAAACACCCGAATATAACTCTCCCAACTTCCACTTTAGAAATTATAATTGTTGTAAACTACAGCAGTTCAATGTTTCTAGGAATAGACTCTAACTTACTTTATTCAGCTAGCTAACTTGGTACAGCATTCTTCCATGAAAACCGCCCAGGGCACCGTATCCTATGACGCCATAGCTAACTAGCATGCTAGCATCCAATAACACATGGTTTAGCACCAATACTTGGTTACAACAAACTACCAATAGTGTGTTAACACACTAAACAGATAATTTGTGTCCGTGTCTAGTTCCTTTCATAACGCAGCAATAATTAAACGTTGGCTAGCTAGCACAAAGTCAGTCATGCTAGCTACACAAGTGGACTACACATCTCGAATGTTCAGAATGGGAAGCTTTATGTTGCAAAATTCTCATTGACTAAAATTATATTGTATTTAGCTGCTACAGTACTGCTAGCTGGTAGTGTTGGCTAGCTAGCAATGGCTGTGGTGTTGACTTTGTTTGAAAAACGGCGTCGCTGCGAACGAATGTAGCTGGCTAAAATGATATTGTATTTAGTTGCTACAGTACTGCTAGCTGGTAGTGTTGGCTAGCTAGCAATGGCTGCTGTGTTGACTTTGTTTGAAAAACGGCGTCGCTGCGAACGAATGTAGCTGGCTAAAATTATATTGTATTTAGTTGCTACAGTACTGCTAGCTGGTAGCGTTGGCTAGCTAGCAATGGCTGTGGTGTTGACTTTGTTTGAAAAACGGCGTCGCTGCGAACGAATGTAGCTGGCTAAAAGGATATTGTATTTAGTTGCTACAGTACTGCTAGCTGGTAGTGTTGGCTAGCTAGCAATGGCTGCAGTGTTGACTTTGTTTGAAAAACGGCGTCGCTGCGAACGAATGTAGCTGGCTAGCTAACCTCGATAGTTTCTCTATACTACACCTTTATCTTTGATACAAATACAACTATGTAGCTAGCTAACATTACACTAATCAAATCGTTCCATTGTAATGTAATGTGTCATATTACCTGCGGAGCGAAGTACAGCATGACTACTCACCTCGCCTCACCTGGGAAAAAAGTCCATATACTATACTACACTACACTACACTACACTACAATATACTATACTATACTATACTATACTATACTATACTATACTATACTACACTACACTGAGAGTGCCTGTAATTACGCCAGCTGGCTGCCTACAATAATTACACACAATATCTGCCTACCATTCAGCTGTTTTCTAACCGTTAACGTTAGGTAGTAAGTGGCTACTGTGCTTGAAATTTAGCTAGCTTGTTGCTACCTGGATAGCAACTAGTAAACAATAGCTGGAATGACCTAGCGAACAGACGCAAACTGGCTGAGTCAATTCAGTGGCTAGCTTTGCACTTAACTGGCTAACAGTAGCTGCTAGGGGTAAGTCATAACCTACATTTGTGTTTTATTTTTTACATATTGGTAGCTAGAGTCGTTCAAGGAATTCGGGACATGGGTGACTAGTTAACGTTAGTTTTGCTCTCTCTGTGTGTTCGTGCCGTGAAAGGAGGGGATTCTTCTTTGTCTGAAAGCAATGGCTAGCTAGTATGCTAACTATTCTAGCTAACTAACTGGCTGAATAAGTTGACGACGGACTCGCTCAAGCTGTCGGGACTAACACACAACGTTAGACACGGACACGAACGATATGCTTGGCGTGTTGACACACTGGTGGTTTGTTGTGGCCGAGTATTGGTGCTAAACCGTGTTGTTGGAGTCCGGCATGCTAGCTGGCTGTGGCGTCTTATGACTAGGTGCCCTGGACGATTTTCACGGAAGAATACTGTACCTAGTTAGCTAGCTGAATAAACTAAGTTAGTCTATTCCTAGAAAACATTGAACCGCTGTAGTTTACAACAATTATAGTTTCTGAGGTGGAAGTTGGGAGAGTTATATTTGGGTGTTGTGGTGAGGGAGGCCCCGCTCTCTCCTTTCCCAGATGTTTAGTTCATTTCATTCCGATCTCCTTTGCATTATTGTAGCCATTTTCTGCAGCCTGTCAACTATGCCTCTGCCTATCCCTGTTCTCTCCTCTCCGCACAGGCTATACAAACGCCACACACCGCGTGGCTGCTGCCTCTCTAACCTGGTGGTCCCTGCACGCACCACCCACGTGGAGTTCCAGGTCTCAGGCAGCCTCTGGAACTGCCGTTCTGCTGCCAACAAGGCAGAGTTCATCTCAGCCTATGCTACCCTCCAGTCCCTCGACTTCTTGGCGCTGACGGAAACATGGATTACCACTGAAAACACTGCTACTCCTACTGCTCTCTCCTCGTCTGACCATGTGTTCTCGCATACCCCGAGAGCATCTGGTCAGCGGGGTGGTGGCACAGAAATCCTCATCTCTCCCAAATGGACATTCTCTATTTTTTCCCTGACCCATCTGTCTATCTCCTCATTTGAATTCCATGCTGTCACAGTCACTAGCCCATTTAAGCTTAATATCCTTGTCATCTATCGCCCTCCAGGTTCCCTTGGAGAGTTCATCAATGAGCTTGACGCCTTGATAAGTTCCTTTCCTGAGGATGGCTCACCCCTCACAGTTCTGGGGGACTTCAACCTCCCTACGTCTACCTTTGACTCATTTCTCTCTGCCTCCTTCTTTCCACTCTTCTCCTCTTTTGACCTCACCCTCTCACCGTCCCCCCCTACTCACAAGGCAGGCAATACGCTTGACCTCATCTTTACTAGATGCTGTTCTTCTACTAATCTCACTGCAACTCCCCTCCATGTCTCAGACCACTACTTTGTATCCTTTTCTCTCTCGCTCTCCTCCAACACTACTCACTCTGCCCCTACTCAGATGGTAATGCACCGTCGCAACCTTCGCTCTCTCTCTCCCGCTACTCTCTCCTCTTCCATCCTATCATCTCTTCCCTCTGCTCAATCCTTCTCCCTCCAATCTCCTGATTCTGCCTCCTCAACCCTCCTCTCCTCCCTTTCTGCATCCTTTGACTCTCTATGTCCCCTATCCTCCCGGCCGGCTCGGTCCTCCCCTCCAGCTCCGTGGCTTGATGACTCATTGCGAGCTCACAGAACAGGGCTCCGGGCAGCCGAGCGGAAATTGAGGAAAACTAGACTCCCTGCGGACCTGGCATCTTTTCACTCCCTCCTCTCTACATTTTCTTCATCTGTTTCTGCTGCTAAGGCCACTTTCGACCATTCTAAATTCCAAGCATCTGCCTCTAACCGTAGGAAGCTCTTTGCCACCTTCTCCTCCCTGCTGAATCCTCCTCCCCCTCCCCCCCCCCTCCTCCCTCTCTGTGGATGACTTCGTCAACCATTTTGAAAAGAAGGTTGACGACATCCGATCCTCGTTTGTTAAGTCAAATGACACTGCTGGTCCTGCTCACACTGCTTTGACTTCTTTCTCCCCTCTCTCTCCAGATAAAATCTTGCGACTTGTGACTGCCGGCCGCCCAACAACCTGCCCGCTTGACCCTATCCCCTCCTCTCTTCTCCAGACCATCTCCGGTGACCTTCTCCCTTACCTCACCTCGCTGATCAACTCATTCTTGACCGCTGGCTATGTCCCTTCCGTCTTCAAGAGAGCGAGAGTTGCACCCCTTCTCAAAAAAACAACACTCGATCCCTCTGATGTCAACAACTACAGACCAGTATCCCTTCTTTCTTTTCTCTCCAAAACTATTGAGCGTGCCGTCTTTAGCCAACACTCTTGCTATCTCTCTCAGAATTACCTTCTTGATCCAAACCAGTCAGGTTTCAAGACTGGTCATTCAACTGAAACTGCTCTTCTCTGTGTCACGGAGGCTCTCCGCACTGCTAAAGTTAACTCTCTCTCCTCTGCTCTTGTCCTTCTAGACCTGTCTGCTGCCTTTGATACTGTGAACCATCAGATCCTCCTCTCCACCCTCTCCGAGCTGGGCATCTCCGGCGCGGCTCACTCTTGGATTGCGTCCTACCTGACCGGTCGCTCCTACCAAGTGGCGTGGCGAGAAGCTGTCTCCGCACCACGTGCTCTCACCACTGGTGTCCCCCAGGGCTCAGTTCTAGGCCCTCTCCTATTCTCGCTATACACCAAGTCACTTGGCTCTGTCATATCCTCACATGGCCTCTCCTATCATTGCTACGCAGACGACACACAACTAATCTTCTCCTTTCCCCCTTCTGATAACCAGGTGGCGAATCGCATCTCTGCATGTCTGGCAGACATATCAGTATGGATGACGGATCACCACCTCAAGCTGAACCTTGGCAAGACGGAGCTGCTCTTCCTCCCGGGAAAGGACTGCCCGTTCCATGATCTCGCCATCACGGTTGACAACTCCGTTGTGTCCTCCTCCCAGAGTGCGAAGAGCCTTGGCGTGACCCTGGACAACACCCTGTCGTTCTCCGCTAACATCAAGGCGGTGACCCGATCCTGTAGGTTCATGCTCTACAACATTCGGAGAGTACGACCCTGCCTTACACAGGAAGCGGCACAGGTCCTAATCCAGGCACTTGTCATCTCCCGTCTGGATTACTGCAACTCGCTGTTGGCTGGGCTCCCTGCCTGTGCCATTAAACCCCTACAACTCATCCAGAATGCCGCAGCCCGTCTGGTGTTCAACCTTCCCAAGTTCTCTCATGTCACCCCGCTCCTCCGCACACTACACTGGCTTCCAGTTGAGGCTCGCATCTGCTACAAGACCATGGTGCTTGCCTACGGAGCTGTGAGGGGAACGGCACCTCCATACCTTCAGGCTCTGATCAGTCCCTACACCCAAACGAGGGCCTTGCGTTCATCCACCTCTGGCCTGCTGGCCCCCCTACCTCTGCTGAAGCACAGTTCCCGCTCAGCCCAGTCAAAACTGTTCGCTGCTCTGGCACCCCAATGGTGGAACAAGCTCCCTCACGACGCCAGGACAGCGGAGTCACTCACCACTTTCCGGAGACATTTGAAACCCCACCTCTTTAAGGAACACCTGGGATAGGATAAAGTAATCCTTCTACCCCCCCTTACCCCACCCCAAAGAAAGAAAGAAAGAAAGAAAAAAAAGAAAAGAAAAAAAAATACATATTGTAAAGTGGTGATCCCACTGGCTATAAGGTGAATGCACCAATTTGTAAGTCGCTCTGGATAAGAGCGTCTGCTAAATGACGTAAATGTAAATGTATACACTACACTACACTACACTACACTATACTATACTACACTACACTACACTATACTATACTACACTACACTACACTACACTATACTACACTACACTACATTATACTACACTATACTATACTACACTACACTACACTACACTATACTACACTACACTACACTATACTATACTACACTACACTACACTACACTGCACTGCACTATACTACACTACACTACACTACACTACACTATACTATACTACACTACACTACACTACACTACACTGCACTGCACTGCACTACACTACACTACACTACACTGCACTGCACTGCACTACACTACACTACACTACACTACACTACACTACCCTATACTACACTACAATACACTACACTACACTACACTATACTATACTACACTACACTACACTATACTATACTACACTACACTACACTACACTGCCCTATACTATACTATACTACACTACACTACACTACACTACACTACACTACACTATACTACACTACACTACACTACACTACACTACAATACACTACCCTATACTACACTACACTACACTACACTACACTATACTATACTACACTATACTACACTACACTACCCTATACTACACTACACTACACTACACTATACTATACTATACTACACTACACTACACTATACTACACTACACTACACTACACTACACTACACTACACTACACTACTACACTACACTACACTACCCTGTACTATACTATACTACACTACACTACACTACACTATACTATACTACACTACACTATACTACACTACACTACACTACACTACACTACCCTATACTACACTACACTACACTACACTATACTACACTATACTACACTACACTACACTATACTACACTACACTACACTACACTACACTACACTACCCTACACTACACTACACTACACTATACTATACTACACTACACTACCCTATACTATACTACACCACACTACACTACACTATACTAGACTACACTACCCTATACTACACTACACTATACTATACTATACTACACTGCACTACACTATACTACACTACACTACACTACACTACACTACACTATACTATACTATACTATACTACACCACACTATACTATACTATACTACACTACACTATACTATACTATACTATACTATACTATACTACACTATATTATACTACACTACACTACACTATACTATACTATACTATACTACACTACACTACACTATACTATACTATACTATACTATACTACACTACACTACACTACACTATACTATACTATACTATACTACACTATAATATACTACACTACACTACACTACACTACACTATACTATACTATACTACACTACACTACACTACACTACACTACACTACACTACACTACACTACACTACACTACACTACACTACACTACACTACACTACACTACACTACACTACACTATACTATACTACACTACACTATACTATACTATACTATACTACACTATAATATACTACACTACACTACACTACACTACACTACACTATACTATACTACACTATACTACACTACACTACACTACACTACACTACACTATACTATACTATACTATACTATACTATACTATACTATACTACACTACACTACACTACACTATACTATACTATACTACACTACACTACATGATGGACTGTGTGTGTGTTTGTAAGGGCCATCAAGTGTAGGTTAATCAGTGGTCGGGGTAACAGAGAATTGTCATGACACCCTACTTGTAGTTTAATGATTTTTAAAAATGTAACCTTTATTTAACTAGGCAAGTCAGTTAAGAACAAATTCTTATTTACAATGACGGCCTACCAAAAGGCAAAAGGCCTCCTGCTGGGATTAAAAATTTTAATTAAAATATAGGACAAAACACACATCATGACAAGAGAGACACCACAACACTACATAAAGAGAGACACCACAACACTACATAAAGAGAAACAACACAACACTACATAAAGAGAGACACCACAACACTACATAAAGAGAGACACCACAACACTACATAAAGAGAGACACCACAACACTACATAAAGAGAGAGACACCACAACACTACATAAAGAGAGACACCACAACACTACATAAAGAGAGACACCACAACACTACATAAAGAGAGACACCACAACACTACATAAAGAGAGACAACACAACACTACATAAAGAGAGGCACAACACTACATAAAGAGAGACAACACCACAACACTACATAAAGAGAGACACCACAACACTACATAAAGAGAGACACAACAACACTACATAAAGAGAGACACCACAACACTACATAAAGAGAGACACCACAACACTACATAAAGAGAGACACCACAACACTACATAGAGACACCACAACACTACATAAAGAGAGACGCCACAACACTACATAAAGAGAGACACCACAACACTACATAAAGAGAGACACCACAACACTACATAGAGAGAGACACCACAACACTACATAAAGAGAGACACCACAACACTACATAAAGAGAGACGCCACAACACTACATAAAGAGAGACACCACAACACTACATAAAGAGAGACACCACAACACTACATAAAGAGAGACGCCACAACACTACATAAAGAGAGACAACACAACACTACATAAAGAGAGACACCACACCACTACATAAAGAGAGACACCACAACACTACATAAAGAGAGACACCACAACACTACATAAAGAGAGACACCACAACACTACATAAAGAGAGACACCACAACACTACATAAAGAGAGACACCACAACACTACATAAAGAGAGACAACACAACACTACATAAAGAGAGGCACAACACTACATAAAGAGAGACACCACAACACTACATAAAGAGAGACACCACAACACTACATAAAGAGAGACACAACAACACTACATAAAGAGAGACACCACAACACTACATAAAGAGAGACACCACAACACTACATAAAGAGAGACACCACAACACTACATAGAGACACCACAACACTACATAAAGAGAGACGCCACAACACTACATAAAGAGAGACACCACAACACTACATAAAGAGAGACACCACAACACTACATAGAGAGAGACACCACAACACTACATAAAGAGAGACACCACAACACTACATAAAGAGAGACGCCACAACACTACATAAAGAGAGACACCACAACACTACATAAAGAGAGACACCACAACACTACATAAAGAGAGACGCCACAACACTACATAAAGAGAGAGACAACACAACACTACATAAAGAGAGACACCACACCACTACATAAAGAGAGACACCACAACACTACATAAAAAGAGACACCACAACACTACATAAAGAGAGACACCACAACACTACATAAAGAGAGACACCACAACACTACATAAAGAGAGACACCACAACACTACATAAAGAGAGACACCACACCACTACATAAAGAGAGACACAACAACACTACATAAAGAGAGACACCACAACACTACATAAAGAGAGACACCACAACACTACATAAAGAGAGACCTAAGACAACAACACAGCATGGCAGCAACACATGACAACACAGCATGGTAGCAACACAACATGACAACAACATGGTAGCAGCACCACATGGCAGCAGCACAAAACATGGTACAAACATTATTGGGCACAGACAACAGCACAAAGGGCAAGAAGGTAGAGACAACAAAAGTGTCCAGGTCAGATGGAGGTCAGATGGAGGTCAGATGGAGGTCAGATGGAGGTCAGATGGAGGTCAGATGGAGGTCAGATGGAGTGTACAGGTCAGATGGAGCACCATACCTGCAGGGCTGGAACAAAAGCCTGCACAGCCCACCCAGTAGCTATTCTCTGCAGCAACAGACCACCATCTCCAGCTGTTGGATCAAGGTCCTTAACCCCTAAAATAGTAATAATAAAATCCATCCAGGGATGGGTTAGGGTTAACCCCTATAATAGTTGTCCATCCAGGGATGGGTTAGGGTTAACCCCTATAATAGTTGTCCATTCAGGGATGGGTTAGGGTTAACCCCTATAATAGTTGTCCATTCAGGGATGGGTTAGGGTTAACCCCTATAATAGTTGTCCATTCAGGGATGGGTTAGGGTTAACCCCTATAATAGTTGTCCATTCAGGGATGGGTTAGGGTTAACCCCTATAATAGTTGTCCATCCAGGGATGGGTTAGGGTTAACCCCTATAATAGTTGTCCATTCAGGGATGGGTTAGGGTTAACCCCTATAATAGTTGTCCATTCAGGGATGGGTTAGGGTTAACCCCTATAATAGTTGTCCATCCAGGGATGGGTTAGGGTTAACCCCTATAATAGTTGTCCATCCAGGGATGGGTTAGGGTTAACCCCTATAATAGTTGTCCATCCAGGGATGGGTTAGGGTTAACCCCTATAATAGTTGTCCATCCAGGGATGGGTTAGGGTTAACCCCTATAATAGTTGTCCATCCAGGGATGGGTTAGGGTTAACCCCTATAATAGTTGTCCATCCAGGGATGGGTTAGGGTTAACCCCTATAATAGTTGTCCATCCAGGGATGGGTTAGGGTTAACCCCTATAATAGTTGTCCATCCAGGGATGGGTTAGGGTTAACCCCTATAATAGTTGTCCATCCAGGGATGGGTTAGGGTTAACCCCTATAATAGTTGTCCATCCAGGGATGGGTTAGGGTTAACCCCTATAATAGTTGTCCATCCATGGTTGGGTTAGGGTTAACCCCTATAATAGTTGTCCATCCAGGGATGGGTTAGGGTTAACCCCTATAATAGTTGCCCATCCAGGGATGGGTTAGGGTTAACCCCTATAATAGTTGTCCATCCATGGTTGGGTTAGGGTTAACCCCTATAATAGTTGTCCATTCAGGGATGGGTTAGGGTTAACCCCTATAATAGTTGTCCATCCAGGGATGGGTTAGGGTTAACCCCTATAATAGTTGTCCATCCAGGGATGGGTTAGGGTTAACCCCTATAATAGTTGTCCATTCAGGGATGCTACTTCGTGGCTGATCCTGTGCCTCTCAACGTGTGTGGGTGTTTGAATGGCAGAAGACAAATATCCATTCTAACCAGTGGACAATAATATATATTTCCTCTTCTACACAGATACCCTAACCCAACAACACAGGATCTCTGGACCCCACCGGCTAGGACGGACTGAAACACCCTAACCCATCAACACAGGATCTCTGGACCCCACCCGCTAGGACGGACTGAAACACCCTAACCCAACAACACAGGATCTCTGGACCCCACCCGCTAGGACGGACTGAAACACCCTAACCCAACAACCCAGGATCTCTGGACCCCACCGGCTAGGACGGACTGAAACACCCTAACCCAACAACACAGGATCTCTGGACCCCACCGGCTAGGACGGACTGAAACACCCTAACCCAACAACCCAGGATCTCTGGACCCCACCCGCTAGGACGGACTGAATGACTGGTTGAGTGGTGTGCGTATTGCATCCCTCTGCTGAATTTCACAACTGCCTGAGCATGAGGAGAGTTAGTTAGCCAAAGAATGACATGGGGGTAGGAACCATCTAGCCTGGGTAAAATACAGTATCTAGACATAGCCTGGGTAACATCCAGTATCTAGACATAGCCTGGGTAACATCCAGTATCTAGACATAGCCTGGGTAACATACAGTATCTAGACATAGCCTGGGTAACATACAGTATCTAGACATAGCCTGGGTAACATACAGTATCTAGACATAGCCTGGGTAACATACAGTAGTTAGACATAGCCTGGGTAACATACCGTAGTTAGACATAGCCTGGGTAAAATACAGTAGTTAGACATAGCCTGGGTAACATACAGTATCTAGACATAGCCTGGGTAACATACAGTATCTAGACATAGCCTGGGTAACATACAGTATCTAGACATAGCCTGGGTAACATACCGTAGTTTTCAGGTCGCAGTTGTAAATGAGAACCTGTTCTCAACTGGCTTACCTGGTTAAATAAAGGTGAAATAAAAAAATAAATAAAAAAAGTTAGACATAGCCTGGGTAAAATACAATAGTTAGACATAGCCTGGGTAACATACAGAATCTAGACATAGCCTGGGTAACATCTAGCTGGTACTAAACATCCAGCTGATACTAAACACATCCAACTGGGTGACTGGAGTCTTTGACAATTTTTTGGGCCTTCCTCTGACACCGCCTGGTACATAGGTCATGGATGGCAGGAAGCTTGGCCCCAGTGATGTCCTTGGCCGTACGCACTACCCTCTGTAGTGCCTTACGGTCGGATGCCGAGCAGTTGCCATACCAGGTTGTGATGCAACTGGTAAGGATGCTCTCGATGGTGCAGCTGTATAACTTTTTGAGGATCTGGGGACCCATACCAAATCTTTTCAGTCTCCTGAGGTGGAAAAGGTGTTGTCGTGCCCTCTTCACTAAACATCCAGTTGGTACTAAACATCAAGCTGGTACTAAACACATCCAGCTGGTACTAAACATCCAGTGGGTACTAAACACATCCATCTTGTACTAAACACATCCAGCTGGTACTAAACACATCAAGCTGGTACTAAACACATCCAGCTGGTACTAAACACATCCAGCTGGTACTAAACACATCCAGCTGGTACTAAACACATCCATCTTGTACTAAACACATCCAGCTGGTACTAAACACATCAAGCTTGTACTAAACACATCCAGCGGGTACTAAACACATCCAGCTGGTACTAAACACATCAAGCTGGTACTAAACACATCCAGCTGGTACTAAACATCAATTGGGTACTAAACACATCCATCTTGTACTAAACACATCCAGCTGGTACTAAACACATCAAGCTGGTACTAAACACATCCAGCTGGTACTAAACATCAGTTGGGTACTAAACACATCCATCTTGTACTAAACATCCAGCTGGTACTACACACATCCAGCTGATACTAATCACATCCAGCTGGTACTAAACATCCAGGGGGTACTAAACACATCCAGCTTGTACTAAACACATACAGTTGGTACTAAACACATCCAGCTATAGTAAACTTCCAGATGGTACTAAACACATCCAGCTGGTACTAAAACATCCAGCTGATACTACTAAACACATTCAGCTGGTACTAAACATTCAGTTGGTATTAAATATCCGGCTGGTACTAAACATCAAGCTGGTACTAAACACATCCAGCTGATACTAAACATCCAGCTGGTACTAAACACATCCAACTGGTACTAAACACATCGAGCTGGTACTAAACACATCCAGCTGGTACTAAACACACAGCTGGTACTAAACAGCCAGATGGTACTACACATATCCATATGGTACTAAGCACATCCAGCTGGCTATAAATATCCTGCTGGTACTAAACACATTCAGTTGATACAAAACATATCCAGTGGGCACTAAACATCCAGCTGGATCTAAACACATTCAACTAGTACTAAACATCCAGCTAGTATTAAACACTTCCAGCTGATACGAAACGTCCAGTTGGTAATAAACATCAAGCTGGTACTAAACATCAAGCTGGTACTACACATATAAAACTGGAACTAAACATCCAGCTGGTACAACACATCCAGCTAGTAGTTAACATCAAGCTGTTACTTAACACATCCAGCTGATACTAAACTTCCAGCTGGTACTAAAACACATCCAGCTGATATTTTAAAATCCCAGTTGGTACTAAACATCCAGCTGATTCTAAACATCCCAGCTGGTACTAAACATCCAGCTGGTAATAAACACATCCAGCTGGTACAAAACACATCGGACTGGTTCTAATCATCCAGCAGGTACTAAAAACATCCAGCGGGCACTAAACGTCCAGATGGTACTAAACATATCCAACTGTTACTAAACATCCAGCAGGTACTAAAAACATCCAGCTGGCACTAAACCAATCTAGCTGGTACTAAACACATCCAAATGGTACTAAGAACATCCAGCTGGTAATAAACATCCAGCTAGTACTACACACATCCATCTGGTACTAAGCACATCCAGCTGTTACTAAATATCCAGCTGTTAATGAACATCCAGCTGGTAGGAAAGACATCCAGCTGGTACTAAACATCCAGCTGGTATTAAACATCCAGTTGGTACTACTACAAACATCCAGCTGGTACTAATCACATCCAGCTGGTACTAAACATCCAACAGATACTAAACACATCCAGCTGGTACATAAATAATCCAGTTGGTACTAAACATCCAACTGATACTAAACCCATTCAGCTGGTACTAAACATTCAGTTGGTACTAAACATCCGGCTGGTACAACACATCCAGCTATACTAAACATCCCGCTGGTAATACACATCCAGCTGGTACTAAACACATCCAGCTGGTACTAATAAAAGTATTAAACACATCCAGCTTAGTATTAAACACATCCAGCTTATACTAAACATCCTGCTGGTATTAAAAATCCAGCTGGTACTACACATCCAGCTGGTCCTACACACATCCAGCTGGTACAGCACATCCAGCTAGTGGTAAACATCTAGCTGGAACTAAACACATCCAGCTGATACTAAACATCCAGCTGGTACTAAACACATCCAGCTTAAACTAAACATCCTGCTGGTAATAAACATCTGGCTGGTACTAAACATCCAGCTGGTACTACACACACATCCAGCTGGTACTAAGCACATCCAGCTGGTACTAAACACAGCCAGCTGATACTAAAGAGCCCGCTGGTACTAAACACATACAGTTGGTACTAAACACATCCAGCTGGTAATAAACACATCCAACTGGTACTAAACCCATTCAGCTGGTACTAAACATTCAGTTGGTACTAAACATCCGGCTGGTACAACACATCCAGCTATACTAAACATCCCGCTGGTAATACACATCCAGCTGGTACTACACACATCAAGCTGGTACTAAATCTCCAGCTGGTACTAAACACATCCAGCTGGTAAAACACATCCAGCTATAGTAAACATCCAGCTGGTACTACACACATCAAGCTGGTACTAAACCTCCATTTGGTACTAACACACATCCAGCTTATACTAAAATCCCACTGGTAATACACATCCAGCTGGTACTACAAACATCCAGCTGGTACTAATAAAATCCAGCTGGTATTAAACACATCCAGCTTATGCTAAACATCCTGCTGGTAATAAACATCCAGCTGGACCTACACACATCCAGCAGGTACAGCACATCCAGCTAGTGGTAAACATCTAGCTGGTACTAAACACATCCAGCTGATACTAAAAACACATCCAGCTGGTACTAAACACATCCAGCTTATACTAAACATCCCGCTGGTAATACACATCCAGCTGGTACTACAAACATCCAGCTGGTACTAATAAAATCCAGCTGGTATTAAACACATCCAGCTAATACTAAACATCCTGCTGGTATTAAACATCCGGCTGGTACTAAACATCTAGCTGGTCCTACACACATCCAGCTGGTACAGCACATCCAGCTAGTGGTAAACATCTAGCTGGTACTAAACACATCCAGCTGATACTAAACACATCCAGCTGGTACTAAACACATCCAGCTTATACTAAACATCCCGCTGGTAATACACATCCAGCTGGTACTACAAACATCCAGCTGGTACTAATAAAACCCAGCTGGTATTAAACACATCCAGCTTATACTAAACATCCTGCTGGTATTAAACATCCGGCTGGTACTAAACATCCAGCTGGTCGTACACACATCCAGCTGGTACAGCACATCCAGCTAGTGGTAAACATCTAGCTGGTAATACACGCATCAAGCTGGTACAAAATCTCCATTTGGTGCTAAACACATCCAGCTTATACTAAACATCCCACTGGTAATACACATCCAGCTGGTACTACAAACATCCAGCTGGTACTAATAAAATCCAGCTGGTATTAAACACATCCAGCTTATACTAAACATCCTGCTGGTATTAAACATCCGGCTGGTACTAAACATCCAGCTGGTCCTACACACATCCAGCTGGTACAGCACATCCAGCTAGTGGTAAACATCTAGCTGGTACTAAACACATCCAGCTGATACTAAACACATCCAGCTTGTACTAAACACATCCAGCTTATACTAAACATCCCGCTGGTAATACACATCCAGCTGTACTACTACAAACATCCAGCTGGTACTAATAAAATACAGCTGGTATTAAACACATCCAGCTTATACTAAACATCCTGCTGGTATTAAACATCCGGCTGGTACTAAACATCCAGCTGGTCGTACACACATCCAGCTGGTACAGCACATCCAGCTAGTGGTAAACATCTAGCTGGTTCTAAACGCATCCAGCTTGTACTAAACACATCCAGCTTATACTAAACATCCTGCTGGTAATAAACATCTGGCTGGTTTTAAACATCCAGCTGGTACTACACACATCCAGCTGGTACAGCACATCCAGCTAGTGGTAAACATTTAGCTGGTACTACACATCCAGCTGGTCCTACACACATCCAGCTGGTACAGCACATCCAGCTAGTGGTAAACATCTAGCTGGAACTAAACACATCCAGCTGATACTAAACATCCAGCTGGTACTAAACACATCCAGCTTAAACTAAACATCCTGCTGGTAATAAACATCTGGCTGGTACTAAACATCCAGCTGGTACTACACACATCCAGCTGGTACTAAGCACATCCAGCTGGTACTAAACACAGCCAGCTGATACTAAAGAGCCCGCTGGTACTAAACACATACAGTTGGTACTAAACACATCCAGCTGGTAATAAACACATCCAACTGGTACTAAACCCATTCAGCTGGTACTAAACATTCAGTTGGTACTAAACATCCGGCTGGTACAACACATCCAGCTATACTAAACATCCCGCTGGTAATACACATCCAGCTGGTACTACACACATTAAGCTGGTACTAAATCTCCAGCTGGTACTAAACACATCCAGCTGGTACTAAACACATCCATCTTGTACTAAACACATCCAGCTGGTACTAAACACATCAAGCTTGTACTAAACACATCCAACGGGTACTAAACACATCCAGCTGGTACTAAACACATCAAGCTGGTACTAAACACATCCAGCTGGTACTAAACATCAATTGGGTACTAAACACATCCATCTTGTACTAAACACATCCAGCTGGTACTAAACACATCAAGCTGGTACTAAACACATCCAGCTGGTACTAAACATCAGTTGGGTACTAAACACATCCATCTTGTACTAAACATCCAGCTGGTACTACACACATCCAGCTGATACTAATCACATCCAGCTGGTACTAAACATCCAGGGGGTACTAAACACATCCAGCTTGTACTAAACACATACAGTTGGTACTAAACACATCCAGCTATAGTAAACTTCCAGATGGTACTAAACACATCCAGCTGGTACTAAACATCCAGCTGATACTAAACACATTCAGCTGGTACTAAACATTCAGTTGGTATTAAATATCCGGCTGGTACTAAACATCAAGCTGGTACTAAACACATCCAGCTGATACTAAACATCCAGCTGGTACTAAACACATCCAACTGGTACTAAACACATCGAGCTGGTACTAAACACATCCAGCTGGTACTAAACACACAGCTGGTACTAAACAGCCAGATGGTACTACACATATCCATATGGTACTAAGCACATCCAGCTGGCTATAAATATCCTGCTGGTACTAAACACATTCAGTTGATACAAAACATATCCAGTGGGCACTAAACATCCAGCTGGATCTAAACACATTCAACTAGTACTAAACATCCAGCTAGTATTAAACACTTCCAGCTGATACGAAACGTCCAGTTGGTAATAAACATCAAGCTGGTACTAAACATCAAGCTGGTACTACACATATAAAACTGGAACTAAACATCCAGCTGGTACAACACATCCAGCTAGTAGTTAACATCAAGCTGTTACTTAACACATCCAGCTGATACTAAACTTCCAGCTGGTACTAAACACATCCAGCTGATATTTTAAAAATCCAGTTGGTACTAAACATCCAGCTGATTCTAAACATCCAGCTGGTACTAAACATCCAGCTGGTAATAAACACATCCAGCTGGTACAAAACACATCGGACTGGTTCTAATCATCCAGCAGGTACTAAAAACATCCAGCGGGCACTAAACGTCCAGATGGTACTAAACATATCCAACTGTTACTAAACATCCAGCAGGTACTAAAAACATCCAGCTGGCACTAAACCAATCTAGCTGGTACTAAACACATCCAAATGGTACTAAGAACATCCAGCTGGTAATAAACATCCAGCTAGTACTACACACATCCATCTGGTACTAAGCACATCCAGCTGTTACTAAATATCCAGCTGTTAATGAACATCCAGCTGGTAGGAAAGACATCCAGCTGGTACTAAACATCCAGCTGGTATTAAACATCCAGTTGGTACTACAAACATCCAGCTGGTACTAATCACATCCAGCTGGTACTAAACATCCAACAGATACTAAACACATCCAGCTGGTACATAAATAATCCAGTTGGTACTAAACATCCAACTGATACTAAACCCATTCAGCTGGTACTAAACATTCAGTTGGTACTAAACATCCGGCTGGTACAACACATCCAGCTATACTAAACATCCCGCTGGTAATACACATCCAGCTGGTACTAAACACATCCAGCTGGTACTAATAAAATCCAGTTAGTATTAAACACATCCAGCTTATACTAAACATCCTGCTGGTATTAAAAATCCAGCTGGTACTACACATCCAGCTGGTCCTACACACATCCAGCTGGTACAGCACATCCAGCTAGTGGTAAACATCTAGCTGGAACTAAACACATCCAGCTGATACTAAACATCCAGCTGGTACTAAACACATCCAGCTTAAACTAAACATCCTGCTGGTAATAAACATCTGGCTGGTACTAAACATCCAGCTGGTACTACACACATCCAGCTGGTACTAAGCACATCCAGCTGGTACTAAACACAGCCAGCTGATACTAAAGAGCCCGCTGGTACTAAACACATACAGTTGGTACTAAACACATCCAGCTGGTAATAAACACATCCAACTGGTACTAAACCCATTCAGCTGGTACTAAACATTCAGTTGGTACTAAACATCCGGCTGGTACAACACATCCAGCTATACTAAACATCCCGCTGGTAATACACATCCAGCTGGTACTACACACATCAAGCTGGTACTAAATCTCCAGCTGGTACTAAACACATCCAGCTGGTAAAACACATCCAGCTATAGTAAACATCCAGCTGGTACTACACACATCAAGCTGGTACTAAACCTCCATTTGGTACTAAACACATCCAGCTTATACTAAACATCCCACTGGTAATACACATCCAGCTGGTACTACAAACATCCAGCTGGTACTAATAAAATCCAGCTGGTATTAAACACATCCAGCTTATGCTAAACATCCTGCTGGTAATAAACATCCAGCTGGACCTACACACATCCAGCAGGTACAGCACATCCAGCTAGTGGTAAACATCTAGCTGGTACTAAACACATCCAGCTGATACTAAACACATCCAGCTGGTACTAAACACATCCAGCTTATACTAAACATCCCGCTGGTAATACACATCCAGCTGGTACTACAAAACATCCAGCTGGTACTAATAAAATCCAGCTGGTATTAAACACATCCAGCTAATACTAAACATCCTGCTGGTATTAAACATCCGGCTGGTACTAAACATCTAGCTGGTCCTACACACATCCAGCTGGTACAGCACATCCAGCTAGTGGTAAACATCTAGCTGGTACTAAACACATCCAGCTGATACTAAACACATCCAGCTGGTACTAAACACATCCAGCTTATACTAAACATCCCGCTGGTAATACACATCCAGCTGGTACTACAAACATCATCCAGCTGGTACTAATAAAACCCAGCTGGTATTAAACACATCCAGCTTATACTAAACATCCTGCTGGTATTAAACATCCGGCTGGTACTAAACATCCAGCTGGTCGTACACACATCCAGCTGGTACAGCACATCCAGCTAGTGGTAAACATCTAGCTGGTACTACACGCATCAAGCTGGTACAAAATCTCCATTTGGTGCTAAACACATCCAGCTTATACTAAACATCCCACTGGTAATACACATCCAGCTGGTACTACAAACATCCAGCTGGTACTAATAAAATCCAGCTGGTATTAAACACATCCAGCTTATACTAAACATCCTGCTGGTATTAAACATCCGGCTGGTACTAAACATCCAGCTGGTCCTACACACATCCAGCTGGTACAGCACATCCAGCTAGTGGTAAACATCTAGCTGGTACTAAACACATCCAGCTGATACTAAACACATCCAGCTTGTACTAAACACATCCAGCTTATACTAAACATCCCGCTGGTAATACACATCCAGCTGGTACTACAAACATCCAGCTGGTACTAATAAAATACAGCTGGTATTAAACACATCCAGCTTATACTAAACATCCTGCTGGTATTAAACATCCGGCTGGTACTAAACATCCAGCTGGTCGTACACACATCCAGCTGGTACAGCACATCCAGCTAGTGGTAAACATCTAGCTGGTTCTAAACGCATCCAGCTTGTACTAAACACATCCAGCTTATACTAAACATCCTGCTGGTAATAAACATCTGGCTGGTTTTAAACATCCAGCTGGTACTACACACATCCAGCTGGTACAGCACATCCAGCTAGTGGTAAACATTTAGCTGGTACTACACATCCAGCTGGTCCTACACACATCCAGCTGGTACAGCAGCACATCCAGCTAGTGGTAAACATCTAGCTGGAACTAAACACATCCAGCTGATACTAAACATCCAGCTGGTACTAAAACACATCCAGCTTAAACTAAACATCCTGCTGGTAATAAACATCTGGCTGATACTAAACATCCAGCTGGTACTACACACATCCAGCTGGTACTAAGCACATCCAGCTGGTACTAAACACAGCCAGCTGATACTAAAGAGCCCGCTGGTACTAAACACATACAGTTGGTACTAAACACATCCAGCTGGTAATAAACACATCCAACTGGTACCAAACCCATTCAGCTGGTACAACACATCCAGCTATACTAAACATCCCGCTGGTAATACACATCCAGCTGGTACTACACACATTAAGCTGGTACTAAATCTCCAGCTGGTACTAAACACATCCAGCTGGTAAAACACATCCAGCTATAGTAAACATCCAGCTGGTACTACACACATCAAGCTGGTACTAAACCTCCATTTGGTACTAAACACATCCAGCTTATACTAAACATCCCACTGGTAATACACATCCAGCTGGTACTACAAACATCCAGCTGGTACTAATAAAATCCAGCTGGTATTAAACACATCCAGCTTATGCTAAACATCCTGCTGGTAATAAACATCCAGCTGGACCTACACACATCCAGCAGGTACAGCACATCCAGCTAGTGGTAAACATCTAGCTGGTACTAAACACATCCAGCTGATACTAAACACATCCAGCTGGTACTAAACACATCCAGCTTATACTAAACATCCCGCTGGTAATACACATCCAGCTGGTACTACAAACATCCAGCTGGTACTAATAAAATCCAGCTGGTATTAAACACATCCAGCTAATACTAAACATCCTGCTGGTATTAAACATCCGGCTGGTACTAAACATCTAGCTGGTCCTACACACATCCAGCTGGTACAGCACATCCAGCTAGTGGTAAACATCTAGCTGGTACTAAACACATCCAGCTGATACTAAACACATCCAGCTGGTACTAAACACATCCAGCTTATACTAAACATCCCGCTGGTAATACACATCCAGCTGGTACTACAAACATCCAGCTGGTACTAATAAAACCCAGCTGGTTTTAAAACACATCCAGCTTATACTAAACATCCTGCTGGTATTAAACATCCGGCTGGTACTAAACATCCAGCTGGTCGTACACACATCCAGCTGGTACAGCACATCCAGCTAGTGGTAAACATCTAGCTGGTACTACACACATCAAGCTGGTACAAAATCTCCATTTGGTGCTAAACACATCCAGCTTATACTAAACATCCCACTGGTAATACACATCCAGCTGGTACTACAAACATCCAGCTGGTACTAATAAAATCCAGCTGGTATTAAACACATCCAGCTTATACTAAACATCCTGCTGGTATTAAACATCCCGGCTGGTACTAAACATCCAGCTGGTCCTACACACATCCAGCTGGTACAGCACATCCAGCTAGTGGTAAACATCTAGCTGGTACTAAACACATCCAGCTGATACTAAACACATCCAGCTTGTACTAAACACATCCAGCTTATACTAAACATCCCGCTGGTAATACACATCCAGCTGGTACTACAAACATCCAGCTGGTACTAATAAAATCCAGCTGGTATTAAACACATCCAGCTTATACTAAACATCCTGCTGGTATTAAACATCCGGCTGGTACTAAACATCCAGCTGGTCGTACACACATCCAGCTGGTACAGCACATCCAGCTAGTGGTAAACATCTAGCTGGTTCTAAACGCATCCAGCTTGTACTAAACACATCCAGCTTATACTAAACATCCTGCTGGTAATAAACATCTGGCTGGTTTTAAACATCCAGCTGGTACTACACACATCCAGCTGGTACAGCACATCCAGCTAGTGGTAAACATTTAGCTGGTACTAAACACATCCAACTGATACTAAACACATCCAGCTGGTACTAAACACATCCAGCTTATACTAAACATCCCGCTGGTAATACACATCCAGCTGGTACTACAAACATCCAGCTGGTACTAATAAAATCCAGCTGGTATTAAACACATCCAGCTTATACTAAACATCCTGCTGGTAATAAACATCCAGCTGGTACTAAACATCCAGCTGGTCCTACACACATCCAGCAAGTACAGCACATCCAGCTAGTGGTAAACATCTAGCTGGTACTAAACACATCCAGCTGATACTAAACACATCCAGCTGGTACTAAACACATCCAGCTTATACTAAACATCCCGCTGATAATACACATCCAGCTGGTACTACAAACATCCAGCTGGTACTAATAAAATCCATCTGGTATTAAACACATCCAGCTGGTACTAAACATCCTGCTGGTATTAAACATCCGGCTGGTACTAAACATCCAGCTGGTCGTACACACATCCAGCTGGTACAGTATATCCAGCTAGTGGTAAACATCTAGCTGGTACTAAACACATCCAGCTTGTACTAAACACATCCAGCTTATACTAAGCATCCTGCTGGTAATAAACATCTGGCTGGTTTTAAACATCCAGCTGGTACTACACACATCCAGCTGGTGCTATGCACATCCAGCTGGTACTAAACACAACCAGCTGATACTAAAGATCCTGCTGGTATTAAACATCCGGCTGGTACTAAACATCCAGCTGGTCCTACACATATCCAGCTGGTACAGCACATCCAGCTAGTGGTAAACATCTAGCTGGTACTAAACACATCCAGCTGATACTAAACACATCCAGCTTATACTAAACATCATGCAGGTAATAAACATCTGGCTGGTACTAAACATCCAGCTGGTACTACACACATCCAGCTGGTACTAAACACAGCCAGCTGATACTAAAGATCCAGCTGGTACTAAACACATACAGTTGGTACTAAACAAATCCAGCTATAGTAAACTTCCAGATGGTACTAAACACATCCAGCTGATACTAAACATCCAGCTGGTATTAAACACATCCAGCTTATACTAAACATCCAGCTGGTAATAAACATCTGGCTGGTACTAAAATCCAGCTGGTATTAAGCACATCCAGCTGGTACTAAACATCCAGCTGATACTTAACACATCCAGCAGGTACTAAACACATCCTGCTGGTACTAAACACATCCAGCTGGTACTAAGCACTTCCAGCTGGTACTAAACACATCCAGCTGATACTAAACATCCATCTGGTACTAAACACATGCAGCTGGTACTAAACACATCCAGCTGGTACTAAACACATCCAGCTGATACTAAACATCCAGCTGGTACTAAACACATGCAGCTGGTACTAAACAATCAGCTTGTACTAAACACATCCATTTGGTACTATACATCCAGCTGAGACTAAATACATCCAGCTGGTAATAAACACATCCAGCTGGTACTACACTCATCCAGCTGGTACTAAACACATCTAGCTTGTACTAAATACATCCAGGTGGTACTAAACATCCAGATGTTCTAAACACATCCAGCTGGTACTAAACACATCCAGCTGGTACTCAGTATCCAGCTGGTACTAATCATGTCATATTAAAGGAACACTTTTGTACAATATTGGACATGGTGTGTATAATAGTGTACAGTTTATTACTACATTAATATAATAAGTCCTGTCTAGTTTATAACAACATTAATATGATCAGTCCTGTCTAGTTTATAACAACATTAATATGATCAGTCCTGTCTAGTTTATAACAACATTAATATGATCAGTCCTGTCTAGTTTATAACAACATTAATATGATCAGTCCTGTCTAGTTTATAACAACATTAATATGATCAGTCCTGTCTAGTTTATAACACACATTAATATGATCAGTCCTGTCTAGTTTATAACAACATTAATATGATCAGTCCTGTCTAGTTTATTACTACATTAATATGATCAGTCCTGTCTAGTTTATAACAACATTAATATGATCAGTCCTGTCTAGTTTATAACAACATTAATATGATCAGTCCTGTCTAGTTTATAACAACATTAATATGATCAGTCCTGTCTAGTTTATAACAACATTAATATGATCAGTCCTGTCTAGTTTATAACAACATTAATATGATCAGACCTGTCTAGTTTATAACAACATTAATATGATCAGTCCTGTCTAGTTTATAACAACATTAATATGATCAGTCCTGTCTAGTTTATTACTACATTAATATGATCAGTCCTGTCTAGTTTATAACAGCATTAATATGATCAGACCTGTCTAGTTTATTACTACATTAATATGATCAATCAATCAATCAATCAATTTTATTTTATATAGCCCTTCTTACATCAGCTAATATCTCGAAGTGCTGTACAGAAACCCAGCCTAAAACCCCAAACAGCTAGTAATGCAGGTGTAGAAGCACGGTGGCTAGGAAAAACTCCCTAGAAAGGCAAAACCTAGGAAGAAACCTAGAGAGGAACCAGGCTATGAGGGGTGGCCAGTCCTCTTCTGGCTGTGCCAGGTGGAGATTATAACAGAACCATGCCAAGATGTTCAAAAATGTTCATAAGTGACAAGCATGGTCAAATAATAATCAGGAATAAATCTCAGTTGGCTTTTCATAGCCGATCATTAAGAGTTGAAAACAGCAGGTCTGGGACAGGTAGGGGTTCCATAACCGCAGGCAGAACAGTTGAAACTGGAATAGCAGCAAGGCCAGGCGGACTGGGGACAGCAAGGAGTCACCACGGCCGGTAGTCCCGACGTATGGTCCTAGGGCTCAGGTCTCTCAGTTGGCTTTTCATAGCCGATCATTAAGAGTTGAAAACAGCAGGTCTGGGACAGGTAGGGGTTCCATAACCGCAGGCAGAACAGTTGAAACTGGAATAGCAGCAAGGCCAGGCGGACTGGGGACAGCAAGGTGTCATCATGCCCGGTAGTCCTGACGTATGGTCCTAGGGCTCAGGTTCTCAGAGAGAAAGAGAGAACGAGAGAATTAGAGAGAGCATACTTAAATTCACACAGGACACTGGATAAGACAGGAGAAGTACTCCAGGTATAACCAACTAACCCCAGCCCCCCGACACATAAACTACTGCAGCATAAATACTGGAGGCTGAGACAGGAGCGGTCCGGAGACACTGTGGCCCCATCCGAAGAAACCCCCGGACAGGGCCAAACAGGAAGGATATAACCCCACCCACTCCGCCAAAGCACAGCCCCCGCACCACTAGAGGGATATCCCCAACCACCAACTTACAATCCTGAGACAAGGCCGAGTATAGCCCACAGAGGTCTCCACCACAGCACAAACCAAGGGGGGGGGGCGCCAACCCAGACAGGAAGATCACGTCAGTAACTCAACCCACTCAAGTGACGCACCCCTCCCAGGGACGGCATGAAAGAGCACCAGCAAGCCAGTGACTCAGCCCCTGCAACAGGGTTAGAGGCAGAGAACCCCAGTGGAGAGGGGAACCGGCCCGGCAGAGACAGCAAGGGCTGTTCGTTGCTCCAGCCTTTCCGTTCACCTTCACACTCCTGGGCCAGACTACACTCAGTCATATGACCTACTGAAGAGATAAGTCTTCAGTAAAGACTTAAAGGTTGAGACCGAGTCTGCGTCTCTCACATGGGTAGGCAGACTGTTCCATAAAAATGGAGATCTATAGGAGAAAGCCCTGCCTCCCGCTGTTTGCTTAGAAATTCTAGGGACAATTAGGAGGCCTGCGTCTTGTGACCGTAGCGTACGTATTGGTATGTACGGCAGGACCAACTCGGAAAGATAGGTAGGAGCAAAGCCCATGTAACGCTTTATAGGTTAACAGTAAAACCTTGAAATCAGCCCTTGCCTTAACAGGAAGCCAGTGTAGGGAAGCTAGCACTGGAGTAATATGATCAAATTTCTTGGTTCTAGTCAGGATTCTAGCAGCCGTATTTAGCACTAACTGAAGTTTATTTAGTGCTTTATCCGGGTAGCCGGAAAATAGAGCATTGCAGTAGTCTAACCTAGAAGTAACAAATGCATGGATTAATTTTTCTGCATCATTTTTGGACAGAACATTTCTGATTTTTGCAATGTTACGTAGATGGAAAAAAGCTGTCCTTGAAACAGTCTTGATATGTTCGTCAAAAGAGAGATCAGGGTCAAGAGTAACGCCTAGGTCCTTCACAGTTTTATTTGAGACGACTTTACAACCATCAAGATTAATTGTCAGATTTAACAGAAGATCTCTTTGTTTCTTGGGACCTTGGGATCAGCCCTGTCTAGTTTATAACAACATTAATATGATCAGACCTGTCTAGTTTATAACAACATAAATATGATCAGTCCTGTCTAGTTTATAACAACATTAATATGATCAGTCCTGTCTAGTTTACAACAACATTAATATGATCAGTCCTGTCTAGTTTATAACAACATTAATATGATCAGTCCTGTCTAGTTTATAACAACATAAATATGATCAGTCCTGTCTAGTTTATAACAACATTAGTATGATAAGACCTGTCTAGTTTATAACAACATAAATATGATCAGTCCTGTCTAGTTTATAACAACATTAGTATGATAAGACCTGTCTAGTTTATAACAACATTAATATGATCAGACCTGTCTAGTTTATAACAACATAAATATGATCAGTCCTGTCTAGTTTATAACAACATAAATATGATCAGTCCTGTCTAGTTTATAACAACATTAATATGATAAGTCCTGTCTAGTTTATAACATAAGATGATTAAACAGCATGATCATTACACAGGTGCACCTTGTGCTGGGGACAATAAAAGGCCACTCTAAAATGTATAGTTTTGTCACACAACACAATGCCACAGATGTCTCAAGTTTTGAGGGAGTATGCAATTGGCATGCTGAGAATGTAAAGTTCATTTCTCTACCATAAGAATGCCTCACAACTGCAGACCATGTGTAACCAGGCCAACCCAGGACCTCCACATCTGGCTTCTTTACATGCGGAATTGTCTGAGACCAGCCACCTGGACAGCTGATGAAACTGAGGAGTATTTCTGTCTGAAATAAAGCCCTTTTATGGGGAAAAACTCATTCTGATTTGCTGGGCCTGGCTCCCAAGCAGGCTGCGACCAGTCATGTGAAATCCATAGATTATGGCCTAATGAATTTATTTCAATTGACTGATTTCCTTATATGAACTGTAACTCAGTAAAATCATTGAAATTGTTGAATGTTGCATTTATATTTTTGTTCAGTATACTACCAGTCAAAAGCTTTAGACCACCTACTCAATCCAGGGTTTTTCTTTAGTTTTACTATTTTCTACATTGTAGAATAATAGTGAAGACATCAAAACTATGAAATAACACATATGGAATCATGTAGTAAACAAAAAAGTGTTAAACAAATTAAAATATATTTTATATTTGAGATTCTTCAAATAGCCACCCTTTGCCTTGATGACAGCTTTGCACACTCTTGGCATTCTCTCAACCAGCTTCATGAGGTAGTCACCTGGAATGCATTTCAATTAACAGGTGTGCCTTCTTAAAAGTTAATTTGTGGAATTTCTTTCCTTCTTAATGAGTTTCAGCCAATCAGTTGTGTTGTGACAAGGGAGAGGGGGTATACAGAAGATATCCCTATTTGGTAAAAGACCAAGTACATATTATGGCAAGAACAGCTCAAATAAGCAAAGAGAAACAACAGTCCATCATTACTTTAAGACATGAAGGTCAGTCAATATGGAACATTTCAAGAACTTTGAAAGTTTCTTCAAGTGCAGTCGCAAAAACCATCAAGCGCTATGATGAAACTGGCTCTCATGAGGACCCCCACAGGAATGGAAGACCCAGAGTTACCTCTGCTGCAGAGGATAAGTTCATTAGAGTTACCAGCCTAAGAAATTGCAGCCCAAATAAATGCTTCAGAGTTCAAGTCACAGACACATCTCAACATCAACTGTTCAGAGGGGACTGTGTGAATCAGACCTTCAGGTCGAATTGCTGCACAGAAACCACTACTAAAGGACACCAATAAGAAGAAGAGACCTGCTTGGGCCAAGAAACACGAGCAATGGACATTAGACCGATGGAAATGTGTCCTTTGGTCTGGAGTCCAAATTGGAGATTTTTGGTTCCAACCGCAGTGTCTTTGTGAGACACAGTGTGGGTGAACGGATGATCTCCGCATGTGTATTTCTCACCGTAAAGCATGGAGGAGGAGGTGTTATGGTGTGGGGGTGCTTTGCTGGTGACACTGTCTGTGATTTATTTAGAATTCAAGGCACACTTAACCAGCATGGCTACCACAGCATTCTGCAGCGATACGCCATCCCATCTGGCTTGGGCTTAGTTGGACTATCATTTGTTTTTCAACAGGACAATGACCCAACACACCACCAGGCGGTGTAAGGGCTATTTTACCAAGAAGGAGAGTGATGGAATGCTGCATCAGATGACCTGGCCTCCACAATCCCCCGACCTCAACCAAATTGAAATGGTTTGGGATGAGTCAGACCACAGTGCTCAGCCTATGTGGGAACTCCTTCAAGACTTTTGGGAAAGCATTCCAGGTGAGGCTGGTTGAGAGAATGCCAAGAGTGTGCAAAGCTGTCATCAAGGCAAAGGGTGGCTATTTGAATTGTTTGTTTAACACTTTTTTGGTTACTACATGATTCCATATGTGTTATTTCATAGTTTTGATGTCTTCACTATTATTCTACAATGTAGAAAATAGTAAAAATAAAGAAAAACCCTTGAATGAGTAGGTATTCTAAAGCTTTTGACCGGTGGTGTATATACAGTGCATTCAGATAGTATTCAGACCCCTTGACTTTTTCCATATTTTGTTACTTTACAGCCTTATTCTAAAATGAATTAAATTGTTTTCCCCCCTCATCAATCTACACACAATACCCCATAATGACAAAGCAAAAACAGGTTTTTAGAAATGTTTGCTAATTTATAAAAAAAATATATATATATATATTACATTTACATAAGTATTCAGACCCTTTAATCAGTATTTTGTTGAAGCACCTTTGGCAGTGATTACAGCATCGAGTCTTCTTGGGTATGACGCTACAAGCTTGGCTCACCTGTATTTGGGGAGTCTCTCCCATTCTTCTCTGCAGATCCTCTCAAGCTCTATCAGGTTGGATGGGGAGTGTCGCTGCACAGCTATTTTCAGGTCTCTCCAGAGATGTTCGATCGGGTTCAAGTCCGGGCTCTGGCTGGGCCACTCAAGGACATTCAGAGACTTGTCCCGAAGCCACTCCTGCGTTGTCTTGGCTGTGTGCTTATGGTTGTTGTCCTGTTGGAAGGTGAACCTTCGCCCCAGTCTGAAGTCCTGAGCGCTCTGGAGCATGTTTTCATCAAGGATCTCACTGTACTTTGCTCCGTTCATCTTTGCTTCGATCCTGACTAGTCTCCCAGACCCTGCCGCTGAAAAACATCCCCACAGCATGATGCTGCCACCACTATGCTTCACCATAGGGATGGTGCCAGGTTTCCACCAGAAACTGTCATGCACGTCGATCCAGAGCATCCCAAACATGCTCTATGAGTGACATGTCTGGTGAGAATGCAGGCCATGGAAGATCTGGGACATTTTCAGCTTCCAGGATATGTGTACAGAGCCTTGCGACATCGGGCTGTGGATCTCGTCACCGTATCTCTGTGCATAAAAAATTGCCATCGATAAAATGCAATTGTTTTCGTTGTCTTTAGCTTATGCATGTCCATACCATAACCCACAACCACCATGAGCAAACCGAGAGGTGAAGAGGGAGGGGAGAAAAGAGAGGTGTAGAGGGAGAGAGAGAGGTGTAGAGGGAGAGAGAGAGGTGTAGAGGGAGAGAGAGAGGTGTAGAGGGAGAGAGAGAGGTGTAGAGGAAGAGAGAGAGGTGTAGAGGGAGAGAGAGAGTTGTAGAGGGAGAGAGAGAGGTGTAGAGGGAGAGAGAGAGAGGTGTAGAGGGAGAAGAGAGAGGTGTACAGTGAGAAGAGAGAGGTGTAGAGAGAGAGAGAGAGGTGTAGAGGGAGAGAGAGAGGTGTAGAGGGAGAGAGAGAGGTGTACAGTGAGAAGAGAGAGGTGTAGAGGGAGATAGAGAGGTGTAGAGGGAGAAGAGAGAGGTGTAGAGGGAGAGAGAGAGGTGTAGAGGGAGAGGTGTAGAGGGAGAGAGAGAGGTGTAGAGGGAGAAGAGAGAGGTGTAGAGGGAGAGAGAGAGGTGTAGAGGGAGAAGAGAGAGGTGTAGAGAGAGAGAGAGAGGTGTAGAGGGAGAGAGAGGTGTAGAGGGGGAGAGAGAGGTGTAGAGGGAGAGAGAGAGAAGTGTACAGTGAGAAGAGAGAGGTGTAGAGGGAGAAGAGAGGTGTAGAGGGAGATAGAGAGGTGTAGAGGGAGAAGAGAGAGGTGTAGAGGGAGAGAGAGAGGTGTAGAGGGAGAAGAGAGAGGTGTAGAGAGAGAGAGAGAGAGAGGTGTAGAGGGAGAGAGAGAGGTGTAGAGGGAGAAGAGAGGTGTAGAGGGAGAAGAGAGGTGTAGAGGGAGAAGAGAGAGGTGTAGAGAGAGAGAGAGAGGTGTAGAGGGGGAGAGAGAGGTGTAGAGGGAGAAGAGAGGTGTAGAGGGAGAGAGAGAGGTGTAGAGGGAGAGAGAGAGGTGTAGTAGGAGAAGAGAGAGGTGTAGAGGGAGATAGAGAGGTGTACAGTGAGAAGAGAGAGGTGTAGAGGGAGAAGAGAGAGGTGTAGAGGGAGAGAGAGAGGTGTAGAGGGAGAGAGAGAGGTGTAGAGGGGGATAGAGAGGTGTAGAGGGAGAAGAGAGAGGTGTAGAGGGAGAAGAGAGAGGTGTAGAGGGAGAGAGAGAGAGAGGTGTAGAGGGAGAAGAGAGGTGTAGAGGGAGAGAGAGAGGTGTAGAGGGAGAGAGAGAGGTGTAGTAGGAGAAGAGAGAGGTGTAGAGGGAGATAGAGAGTTGTACAGTGAGAAGAGAGAGGTGTAGAGGGAGAAGAGAGAGGTGTAAAGGGAGAGAGAGAGGTGTAGAGGGAGAGAGAGAGGTGTAGAGGGGGAGAGAGAGGTGTAGAGGGAGAAGAGAGAGGTGTAGAGGGAGAAGAGAGAGGTGTAGAGGGAGAGAGAGAGAGAGGTGTAGAGGGAGAAGAGAGGTGTAGAGGGAGAAGAGAGAGGTGTAGAGGGAGAAGAGAGGTGTAGAGGGAGAAGAGAGAGGTGTAGAGGGAGAGAGAGAGGTGTAGAGGGAGAGAGAGAGGTGTAGAGGGAGAGAGAGAGGGGGAGAGGGGGAGAGAGAGGTGTACAGTGAGAAGAGAGAGGTGTAGAGGGAGAAGAGAGAGGTGTAGAGGGAGAGAGAGAGGTGTAGAGGGGGAGAGAGAGAGTGTAGAGGGAGAGAGAGAGGTGTAGAGGGAGAGAGAGAGGTGTAGAGAGAGAGAGAGAGAGGTGTAGAGAGAGAGAGAGGGGTGTAGAGGGGGAGAGAGAGGTGTAGAGGGAGAGAGAGAGAGGTGTAGAGAGAGAGAGAGGGGTGTAGAGGGGGAGAGAGAGGTGTAGAGGGAGAGAGAGGGGTGTAGAGGGGGAGAGAGAGGTGTAGAGAGAGAGAGAGGGGTGTAGAGGGGGAGAGAGGGGTGTAGAGGGGGAGAGAAGTGCCCTGTTGGGTAGAACTTGCAAGCTAAGCATTTCACTGTATTCTACTTGCATGTGACAAATAAAAATTGGAAAGTTGATTACAACTGCAAACTTGGCAGCCACTGCTTACATACCTTCTCTTTCCTCTCCTCCCCCATGCATATTGATGATCTGTTGATCTCCAGTTTCCCAGGAGTCCCCTACAGAGGTCAAGTCTGGGTCATGTCGCTGTGTGTGTGTGTATGTGTGTGTCTGCGCATGTGTGTGTGTGTGTGTGTGTGTGTGTGTGTGTGTGTGTGTGTGTGTGTGTGTGTGTGTGTGTGTGTGTGTGTGTGTGTGTGTGTGTGTGTGTGTGTGTGTGTGTGTGTGTGTGTGTGCGTATGTATATCATGGCTAATGGTTAATGGACTGTGTAGGGGGAGGAGTCATGATGAATGAACTCACTGAAGCCTACCAATAACCTTTCACCTCTCCTCCTCTCCCTCTCCCTCTCCCCTCCTTCTCTTCCTCATCCTGTCCTCTTTCTCCTCTCCTCCAACTCTCCTGCAGGAGGGATGGGATCCAGATACATGTTGAGACCTGTTCAGCATGGTTAGGCAGAGGCAGATTGGCCATCTGGCAATTCTGGCAAATACCAGATGGGCTGGACCATTTTTTTGTTGGGTGGGTTGGTCGAATTTGACACACAAATATGTTTTTATATAAAAACAAAACAATGAAAAAGATGGGCCGGCCCAGTTTTCTGATAGGCTGAGCTGAGGTCACAGTCAGACACAGCATCAGCAAAGAGACAGACAAGATCATGGATCGAAAAAAACGCAAAGGTGCTTATAAACGTAGAAAGAGCACATTCTACATTTTCACCTCAATCAAACGTCCTATTTTTGGTGCGGATAAAACCATGATTTGGTCAAACAGTAAAGTGCATTATCCTAATGATTCCTGTAATTAAAGTGTCTGCCCACTCCACGATCTACATCACATCAATGGAGTTGAGTGGAGACGAGACTGTGTGGAGACTGAATGGAGACTGAGTGGAGACTGAGTGGAGACTGAGTGGAGACTGTGTGGAGACTGAGTGGAGACTGAGTGGAGACTGAGTGGAGACTGAGTGGAGACTGTGTGGAGACTGAGTGGAGACTGAGTGGAGACTGAATGGAGACTGAGTGGAGACTGAGTGGAGACTGTGTGGAGACTGAGTGGTCATTACTGTCAGTCGATACTTTAACAAATGTAAATTCTTAAACCCTTACTGTGCACCTTACAGTCTCCAGAGTGGTGCAGTGGTCTAAGGCATCTCAGTGGTCTAAGGCATCTCAGTGGTCTAAGGCATCGCATCGCAGTGGTCTAAGGCATCGCAGTGGTCTAAGACATCGCAGTGGTCTAAGGCATCGCAGTGGTCTAAGGCATCGCAGTGGTCTAAGGCACCTCAGTGGTCTAAGGCATCGCAGTGGTCTAAGACATCGCAGTGGTCTAAGGCATCGCAGTGGTCTAAGGCATCGCAGTGGTCTAAGACATCGCAGTGGTCTAAGGCATCGCAGTGGTCTAAGGCATCGCAGTGGTCTAAGGCACCTCAGTGGTCAAAGGCATCGCAGTGGTCTAAGGCATCGCAGTGGTCTAAGGCATCGCAGTGGTCTAAGGCATCGCAGTGGTCTAAGGCATCGCAGTGGTCTAAGGCATCGCAGTGGTCTAAGGCATCGCAGTGGTCTAAGGCATCGCAGTGGTCTAAGGCATCGCAGTGGTCTAAGACATCGCAGTGGTCTAAGGCATCGCATCGCAGTGGTCTAAGGCATCGCATCGCAGTGGTCTAAGGCATCGCAGTGGTCTAAGGCATCGCATCGCAGTGGTCTAAGGCATCGCATCGCAGTGGTCTAAGGCATAGCAGTGGTCTAAGGCATCGCAGTGGTCTAAGGCATCGCAGTGGTCTAAGGCACCTCAGTGGTCTAAGGCACCTCAGTGGTCTAAGGCATCGCATCGCAGTGGTCTAAGGCATCGCAGTGGTCTAAGGCATCGCAGTGGTCTAAGGCATCGCAGTGGTCTAAGGCATCGCAGTGGTCTAAGGCATCGCAGTGGTCTAAGGCACCTCAGTGGTCTAAGGCATCGCATCGCAGTGGTCTAAGGCATCGCAGTGGTCTAAGGCACCGCAGTGGTCTAAGGCATCGCATCGCAGTGGTCTAAGGCATCTCAGTGGTCTAAGGCATCGCAGTGGTCTAAGGCATCGCAGTGGTCTAAGGCATCGCATCGCAGTGGTCTAAGGCATCTCAGTGGTCTAAGGCATCGCAGTGGTCTAAGGCATCGCAGTGGTCTAAGGCATCGCAGTGGTCTAAGGCATCGCAGTGGTCTAAGGCATCGCAGTGGTCTAAGGCACCTCAGTGGTCTAAGGCATCGCATCGCAGTGGTCTAAGGCATCGCAGTGGTCTAAGGCACCGCAGTGGTCTAAGGCATCGCATCGCAGTGGTCTAAGGCATCGCAGTGGTCTAAGGCATCGCATCGCAGTGGTCTAAGGCATCGCAGTGGTCTAAGGCATCGCATCGCAGTGGTCTAAGGCATCGCAGTGGTCTAAGGCATCACAGTGGTCTAAGGCACCGCAGTGGTCTAAGGCATCGCATCGCAGTGGTCTAAGGCATCGCAGTGGTCTAAGGCACCTCAGTGGTCTAAGGCATCGCAGTGGTCTAAGGCATCGCAGTGGTCTAAGGCACCGCAGTGGTCTAAGGCATCGAATCGCAGTGGTCTAAGGCATCGCAGTGGTCTAAGGCATCGCAGTGGTCTAAGGCATCGCAGTGGTCTAAGGCATCGCAGTGGTCTAAGGCACCTCAGTGGTCTAAGGCATCGCAGTGGTCTAAGGCATCGCAGTGGTCTAAGGCACCTCAGTGGTCTAAGGCATCGCAGTGGTCTAAGGCACCTCAGTGGTCAAAGGCATCGCAGTGGTCTAAGGCATCGCAGTGGTCTAAGGCATCGCAGTGGTCTAAGGCATCGCAGTGGTCTAAGGCATCGCAGTGGTCTAAGGCATCGCAGTGGTCTAAGGCATCGCAGTGGTCTAAGGCATCGCAGTGGTCTAAGACATCGCAGTGGTCTAAGGCATCGCATCGCAGTGGTCTAAGGCATCGCATCGCAGTGGTCTAAGGCATCGCAGTGGTCTAAGGCATCGCATCGCAGTGGTCTAAGGCATCGCATCGCAGTGGTCTAAGGCATAGCAGTGGTCTAAGGCATCGCAGTGGTCTAAGGCACCTCAGTGGTCTAAGGCATCGCAGTGGTCTAAGGCACCTCAGTGGTCTAAGGCACCTCAGTGGTCTAAGGCATCGCATCGCAGTGGTCTAAGGCATCGCAGTGGTCTAAGGCATCGCAGTGGTCTAAGGCATCGCAGTGGTCTAAGGCACCTCAGTGGTCTAAGGCATCGCAGTGGTCTAAGGCATCGCAGTGGTCTAAGGCATCGCAGTGGTCTAAGGCATCGCAGTGGTCTAAGGCATCGCAGTGGTCTAAGGCATCGCAGTGGTCTAAGGCATCGCAGTGGTCTAAGGCATCGCATCGCAGTGGTCTAAGGCATCGCAGTGGTCTAAGGCATCGCAGTGGTCTAAGGCATCGCAGTGGTCTAAGGCATCGCAGTGGTCTAAGGCATCGCAGTGGTCTAAGGCATCGCATCGCAGTGGTCTAAGGCACCTCAGTGGTCTAAGGCATCGCAGTGGTCTAAGGCATCGCAGTGGTCTAAGGCATCGCAGTGGTCTAAGGCATCGCAGTGGTCTAAGGCATCGCATCGCAGTGGTCTAAGGCATCGCAGTGGTCTAAGGCATCGCAGTGGTCTAAGGCATCGCATCGCAGTGGTCTAAGGCACCTCAGTGGTCTAAGGCATCGCAGTGGTCTAAGGCATCGCAGTGGTCTAAGGCATCGCAGTGGTCTAAGACATCGCAGTGGTCTAAGGCACCTCAGTGGTCTAAGGCATCGCAGTGGTCTAAGGCATCGCAGTGGTCTAAGGCATCGCAGTGGTCTAAGGCATCGCAGTGGTCTAAGGCATCGCAGTGGTCTAAGGCATCGCAGTGGTCTAAGGCATCGCAGTGGTCTAAGGCATCGCAGTGGTCTAAGGCATCGCAGTGGTCTAAGGCATCGCATCGCAGTGGTCTAAGGCATCGCAGTGGTCTAAGGCATCGCAGTGGTCTAAGGCATCGCAGTGGTCTAAGGCACCTCAGTGGTCTAAGGCATCGCAGTGGTCTAAGGCATCGCAGTGGTCTAAGGCATCGCAGTGGTCTAAGGCATCGCAGTGGTCTAAGGCATCGCACCTCAGTGGTCTAAGGCATCGCAGTGGTCTAAGGCATCGCAGTGGTCTAAGGCACCTCAGTGGTCTAAGGCATCGCAGTGGTCTAAGGCATCGCATCGCAGTGGTCTAAGGCATCGCAGTGGTCTAAGGCATCGCAGTGGTCTAAGGCATCGCATCGCAGTGGTCTAAGGCATCGCAGTGGTCTAAGGCACCTCAGTGGTCTAAGGCATCGCAGTGGTCTAAGGCATCGCAGTGGTCTAAGGCATCGCATCGCAGTGGTCTAAGGCACCTCAGTGGTCTAAGGCATCGCAGTGGTCTAAGGCACCTCAGTGGTCTAAGCATCGCAGTGGTCTAAGGCATCTCAGTGGTCTAAGGCATCGCAGTGGTCTAAGGCATCGCAGTGGTCTAAGGCATCGCAGTGGTCTAAGGCATCGCAGTGGTCTAAGGCATCGCAGTGGTCTAAGGCATCGCAGTGGTCTAAGGCATCGCAGTGGTCTAAGGCATCGCAGTGGTCTAAGACATCGCAATGGTCTAAGGCACCTCAGTGGTCTAAGGCATCGCAGTGGTCTAAGGCATCGCAGTGGTCTAAGGCATCGCAGTGGTCTAAGGCATCGCAGTGGTCTAAGGCATCGCAGTGGTCTAAGGCATCGCAGTGGTCTAAGGCATCGCAGTGGTCTAAGGCATCGCAGTGGTCTAAGGCATCGCACCTCAGTGGTCTAAGGCATCGCAGTGGTCTAAGGCATCGCAGTGGTCTAAGGCACCTCAGTGGTCTAAGGCATCGCAGTGGTCTAAGGCATCGCATCGCAGTGGTCTAAGGCATCTCAGTGGTCTAAGGCATCGCAGTGGTCTAAGGCATCGCAGTGGTCTAAGGCATCGCATCGCAGTGGTCTAAGGCATCGCAGTGGTCTAAGGCACCTCAGTGGTCTAAGGCATCGCAGTGGTCTAAGGCATCGCAGTGGTCTAAGGCATCGCATCGCAGTGGTCTAAGGCACCTCAGTGGTCTAAGGCATCGCAGTGGTCTAAGGCACCTCAGTGGTCTAAGGCATCGCAGTGGTCTAAGGCATCGCAGTGGTCTAAGGCATCGCAGTGGTCTAAGGCATCGCAGTGGTCTAAGGCATCGCAGTGGTCTAAGGCATCGCATCGCAGTGGTCTAAGGCATCGCAGTGGTCTAAGGCATCGCAGTGGTCTAAGGCATCGCATCGCAGTGGTCTAAGGCATCGCAGTGGTCTAAGGCATCGCAGTGGTCTAAGGCATCGCATCGCAGTGGTCTAAGGCACCTCAGTGGTCTAAGGCATCTCAGTGGTCTAAGGCACCTCAGTGGTCTAAGGCATCGCAGTGGTCTAAGGCATCGCAGTGGTCTAAGGCATCGCAGTGGTCTAAGGCATCGCAGTGGTCTAAGGCATCGCAGTGGTCTAAGGCATCGCATCGCAGTGGTCTAAGGCATCGCAGTGGTCTAAGCCATCGCAGTGGTCTAAGGCATCGCAGTGGTCTAAGGCACCTCAGTGGTCTAAGGCATCGCATTGCAGTGGTCTAAGGCATCGCAGTGGTCTAAGGCATCGCAGTGGTCTAAGGCATCGCAGTGGTCTAAGGCATCGCAGTGGTCTAAGGCATCGCAGTGGTCTAAGGCATCGCAGTGGTCTAAGGCATCTCAGTGGTCTAAGGCATCGCAGTGGTCTAAGGCATCGCAGTGGTCTAAGGCATCTCAGTGGTCTAAGGCATCGCAGTGGTCTAAGGCATCGCAGTGGTCTAAGGCATCGCAGTGGTCTAAGGCATCGCAGTGGTCTAAGGCACCTCAGTGGTCTAAGGCATCGCAGTGGTCTAAGGCATCGCAGTGGTCTAAGGCATCGCAGTGGTCTAAGGCATCGCAGTGGTCTAAGGCATCGCAGTGGTCTAAGGCATCGCAGTGGTCTAAGGCATCGCAGTGGTCTAAGGCATCGCAGTGGTCTAAGGCATCGCAGTGGTCTAAGGCATCGCAGTGCTAGCTATGCCATTAGAAATCCTGGTTCGAATCCAGGCTCTGTCGTAGCCGGCCGGTTTGATTCCCACGGTGTGCCAGTATAAAAAAATTACGTATGCACTAACTGTAAGTTGCTCTGGATATGAGCGTCTGCTTAATGACTTTAAATGTACCTATGTTCATCCTGAGTGACTTTTTTTGTTTGCTGAAATCCACTTTTTAATAAAACGTGAATCAAATACAACCACCAACTGTTTCCTCGTATCGATTGACAGTCGGAGGTACACTTCACCCGAAGTAGTCGGACCTAAACATCCAGCTTGTCCTGCTGGAAGGAGAACCTCCGTCCTAGTCTCAAATCTCTGGAAGACTGAAACAGGTTTCCCACAAGAATTTCCCTGTATTTAGCGCCATCCATCATTCCTTCAATTCTGACCAGTTTCCCAGTCCCTGCCGATGAAAAACATCCCCACAGCATGATGCTGCCACCACCATGCTTCACTGTGGGGATAGTGTTCTCGGGGTGATGAGAGGTGTTGGGTTTGAGCCAGACATAGCGTTTTCCTTGATGGCCAAAAATATAAATTTTAGTCTCATCTGACCAGAGTACCTTCTTCCATATGTTTGGGGAGTCTCCCACATGCCTTTTTGCGAACACCAAACGTGTTTGCTTATTCTTTTCTTTAAGAAATTGCTTTTTTTCTGGCCACTCTTCCATAAAGCCCAGCTCTGTGGATGTGTACAGCTTAAAGTGGTCCTATGGACAGATACTCCAATCTCCGCTGTGGAGCTTTGCAGCTCCTTCAGGGTTATCTTTGGTCTCTTTGTTGCCTCTCTGATTAATGCCCTCCTTGCCTGGTCCGTGAGTTTTGGTGGGCAGCCCTCTCTTGGCAGGTTTGTTGTGGTGCCATGTTCCTTCCAATTTTTAATAATGGATTTAGTGGTGCTCCGTAGGATGTTCAAAGTTTCAGATATTTTTTTATAACCCAACCCTGATCTGTACTTCTCCACAACTCTGTCCCTGACCTGTTTGGAGAGCTCCTTGGTCTTCAATGGTGCCCCTTGCTTGGTGGTGCCCCTTGCTTGGTGGTGCCCCTTGCTTGGTGGTGCCGCTTGCTTGGTGGATCCCCTTGCTTAGTGGTGTTGCAGACTGGGGCCTTTCAGAACAGGTGTATATATGGTGAGATGAATACTTTTGCAAGGCACTGGTCTACAGTTTATCATAAGGTACTCTGCCTCAGGTGAGCAATTCCTCGAGACTTCTTTAATATTAGACATCGCCACCAGCTGTTATTGACAAATAGACACACACCCCCGCCCCTCGTCTTACCAGACGTAGCTGCTCTGTCCTGCCGATGCACAGAAAACCCAGCCAACTGTATATTATTTGTGTCGTCGTTCAGCCACGACTCGGTGAAACATAAGATATTACAGTTATTAATGTCCCGTTGGTAGGGCATTCCATTTTGTTTTCCAATGATTGCACGTTGGCCAATAGAACGGATGGCAGTGGAAGTTTACTCACTCGCCTACGAATTCTCAGAAGGCAGCCCGACCTCCGCCCTCTTTTTCTCAATGACGGGGATTTGGGCCCGTTCCCGAGAAAGCAGTATATCCTTCGCGTCGGACTCGTTAAAGAAAAAATCTTAATCCAGTGCGAGGTGAGTAATCTCTGTTCTGATGTCCAGAAGTTATTTTAGGTCATAAGAGACAGTAGCAGCAACATTATGTACAAAATAAGTAAAAAGATAAGTTACAAACAACGCGAACAAACTAACAAAATAGCACAGTTGGTTAGGAGCCTGTAAAACGGCAGCCATCCCCTCCGCCACCATTATATCTGGGTGCTGTATCAAGGTGTTGTATCAAGGTGTTGTATCGAGGTGCTGTATCAAGGTGCTGTATCAAGGTGCTGTATCAAGGTGCTGTATCAAGGTGTTGTATCAAGGTGCTGTATCAAGGTGCTGTATCAAGGTGCTGTATCAGATAGTGTAGCCAATATCAGGCCAGTGAGGAGAGGGAAGTAGCTAGATAGTGTAGCCAATATCAGGCCAGTGAGGAGAGGGAAGTAGCTAGATAGTGTAGCCAATATCAGGCCAGGGTGACGGCTAAAGCACATTTATTGTGGAGATTTACAACTACGGCATTAAAGTAAAAAAAATATTTAAAAAAATATATAAAAAATATTACTCCTATAAAAACACTCTCCCAACTCCCAACTTCAGCAGACAAGTTTCAAATTATCACTGAAGTTTCTAGCCACTAGCATAAACTAGCTAGCTGGGAAGGGCTCAACTGGCTGAAGTGCCTGAATCAGGGAAGGGCTCAACTGGCTGAACTGCCTGAATCAGGGAAGGGCTCAACTGGCTGAACTGCCTGAATCAGGGAAGGGCTCAACTGGCTGAACTGCCTGAATCAGGGAAGGGCTCAACTGGCTGAACTGCCTGAATCAAATCGTTCGTCTCCGCTAGACTCTCAGCTGTTCGATAATGTTGTGTCCATAGCTACAGATCATTCAGACAGTATTCACACCCCTTGACTTTTTCCACATGTTGTTGTGTTACAGCCTGAATTTAAAATGGATTCAATTAAGATTTTGTGTCGCTGATCTACACAAAAATCTTTGAACTATTTTTGTATATTTAGAGTTAGTGTATGTGTTTTGAGTTTCCATTTCCTCAGATGTTGAACCTTAAATTCATTAGCCTGTGAAATTAGAGTCTTATTTTGACAGTAAAATAGCAACTATACTCTAATTGTCAACCTTAAAATCATGACTATCACTGGATTAGGTTGCATATCGAAATATCTTCAATCATCAAATCAAATCAAAGTTTATTGGTCACATACACAGACGTTATCGCAGGTGAAATGATTATGTTTCCAGCTCCAAAAGTACAGTAACACCTAGCAATACAATAACAATACACACATCATCCAACAAGTCAAAGAAACTGAACGAGCAACATCAGAACGAGCAATGTCAGAGTCCAGTATATATACTGAACAAAAATATAAATGTAACATGTAAAGTGTTGGTCCCATGTTTCATGAGCTGAAATAAAAGATACCAGAAATGTTCCATAAGCACAAAAAGCGTATTTCTCTCAATTGTTGAGTACAAATTTGTTTACATCCCTGTTAGTGAGCATTTCTCTTTTGCCAATATAATCCATCCACCTGATAGGTGTGGCATATCAAGAAGATGATTAAATGGCATGATCATTACACAGGTGCACCTTGTGCTGGGGACAATAAAAGGCCCCTCTAAAATGTGCAGTTCTGTCACACAACACAATGCCACAAATGTCTCAAGTTTTGAGGGAGTGTGTAATTGGCATGCTGACTGCAGGAATGTCCACCAGAGCTGTTGCCAGAGAAATTATTGTTCATTTCTCTACCATAAGCCGCCTCCAACGTTGTTTTAGAGAATTTGGCAGTACGCCCAACCGGCCTCACAACCACAGACCACATGTAACCACACCAGCCCAGGACCTCCACAGACCACATGTAACCACACCAGCCCAGGACCTCCCCAGACCACATGTAACCACAGCAGCCCAGGACCTCCCCAGACCACATGTAACCACACCAGCCCAGGACCTCCCCAGACCACATGTAACCACACCAGCCCAGGACCTCCCCAGACCACATGTAACCACACCAGCCCAGGACCTCCACAGACCACATGTAACCACACCAGCCCAGGACCTCCCCAGACCACATGTAACCACACCAGCCCAGGACCTCCACAGACCACATGTAACCACACCAGCCCAGGACCTCCCCAGACCACATGTAACCACAGCAGCCCAGGACCCTCCCCAGACCACATGTAACCACACCAGCCCAGGACCTCCCCAGACCACATGTAACCACAGCAGCCCAGGACCTCCCCAGACCACATGTAACCACACCAGCCCAGGACCTCCCCAGACCACATGTAACCACACCAGCCCAGGACCTCCACATCTGGTTTCTTTCCTGCAGGATCGAACCCATTCTGGCCCCCCGTGGGAATCGAACCCACAACCCTGGCGTTGCAAGCGCCATGCTCTACCAACTGAGCTACACGGGACTGTAAACATTATTAAAGTGACCAGTGTTCAATGACTATGTCTAAGGTGTCCAGGCACTACACAGCTGATTCAAATAATCAACTCATCATCAAGATTTTATGATTTTAATCAGCTGTGTAGTGCTAGGGCAAAAACCAACCGGACCGAGTTTGGGAAACCTTGTTCTAGGTTAGTGGGTAGGGACCAGTGTTCTAGGTTAGTGGGTTGGGACCAGTGTTCTAGGTTAGTGTGTAGGGACCAGTGTTCTAGGTTAGTGGGTTAGTGTGTAGGGACCAGTGTTCTAGGTTAGTGGGTTGGGACCAGTGTTATAGGTTAGTGGGTAAGTGGGTAGGGACCAGTGTTCTAGGTTAGTGGGTAGGGACCAGTGTTCTAGGTTAGTGGGTAGGGACCAGTGTTCTAGGTTAGTGGGTAGGGACCAGTGTTCTAGGTTAGTGGGTAGGGACCAGTGTTCTAGGTTAGTGGGTAGGGACCAGTGTTCTAGGTTAGTGGGTAGGGACCAGTGTTCTAGGTTAGTGGGTAGGGACCAGTGTTCTAGGTTAGTGGGTAGGGACCAGTGTTCTAGGTTAGTGGGTAGGGACCAGTGTTCTAGGTTAGTGGGTAGGGGCCAGTGTTCTAGGTTAGTGGGTAGGGACCAGTGTTCTAGGTTAGTGGGTAGGGACCAGTGTTCTAGGTTAGTGGGTAAGTGGGTAGGGACCAGTGTTCTAGGTTAGTGGGTAAGTGGGTTGGGACCAGTGTTCTAGGTTAGTGGGTAAGTGGGTTGGGACCAGTGTTCTAGGTTAGTGGGTAAGTGGGTAAGTACCAGTGTTCTAGGTTAGTGGGTTGGGACCAGTGTTATAGGTTAGTGGGTAAGTGGGTAGGGACCAGTGTTCTAGGTTAGTGGGTAAGTGGGTAGGGACCAGTGTTCTAGGTTAGTGGGTAGGGACCAGTGTTCTAGGTTAGTGGGTAGGGACCAGTGTTCTAGGTTAGTGGGTAGGGACCAGTGTTCTAGGTTAGTGGGTAGGGCCCAGTGTTCTAGGTTAGTGGGTAGGGACCAGTGTTCTAGGTTAGTGGGTAGGGACCAGTGTTCTAGGTTAGTGGGTAGGGACCAGTGTTCTAGGTTAGTGGGTAGGGACCAGTGTTCTAGGTTAGTGGGTAAGTGTGTAGGGACCAGTGTTCTAGGTTAGTGGGTAAGTGGGTTGGGACAAGTGTTCTAGGTTAGTGGGTAAGTGGGTTGGGACAAGTGTTCTAGGTTAGTGGGTAGGGACCAGTGTTCTAGGTTAGTGGGTAGGGACCAGTGTTCTAGGTTAGTGGGTAGGGACCAGTGTTCTAGGTTAGTGGGTAGGGACCAGTGTTCTAGGTTAGTGGGTAGGGACCAGTGTTCTAGGTTAGTGGGTTGGGACCAGTGTTCTAGGTTAGTGGGTAGGGACCAGTGTTCTAGGTTAGTGGGTAGGGACCAGTGTTCTAGGTTAGTGGGTAAGTGTGTAGGGACCAGTGTTCTAGGTTAGTGGGTAAGTGTGTAGGGACCAGTGTTCTAGGTTAGTGGGTAGGGACCAGTGTTCTAGGTTAGTGGGTAAGTGTGTAGGGACCAGTGTTCTAGGTTAGTGGGTAAGTGTGTAGGGACCAGTGTTCTAGGTTAGTGGGTAGGGACCAGTGTTCTAGGTTAGTGTGTAGGGACCAGTGTTCTAGGTTAGTGGGTAAGTGTGTAGGGACCAGTGTTCTAGGTTAGTGGGTAAGTGTGTAGGGACCAGCCTACTCCTCCCTGTGAAGACATAAGGCTGCAGTTGGCGCTCCGTTCCAGCGGACTCTAGGACCTGGAGGAGACTTTATCCGGTGCTGCGACCTCTCCTCTGCAGCTCAGAAAGAGAAGGAGGGAGGCAGAGAGAGCGCGAGAGCGAGAGAGAGGAGGCCGGCGGATAAAGCACGGAGAAAGCCTGGATCGGTTCCGCTGTGCGCGTGCAGATGTGTACTGTAAACACGGCAACGGCACGTGAACTTGAGGAGTTTTATTTGGTTCAAGACGCACCGGATATCTCCTCCGGTAAGAAAATAACGACTGCTTGCGATGGAAGTCTGTGTCAGTCTCGCGGCGGTCCGATAGAGTCGGTTTTTCCTCCAGATGCAGACACACGGAACTGACGCCGCGGCGCGTGCCTGCCTGTCGAGGTTAACGGGTGCATTCTGTCTAGGGGCGCGTGGCCGCGGTACCTGCCCCATAAGAGCTTGTTGCAGGCAGACAGGGGAACAACAACAACAACACGGTTCCGGTTCTATTGCCTGCTCTCCGGTTCTATTGCCTGCTCTCTGGTTTTGTTGGATATTGTAGCCTGTGTAGTATTAATACAGCACATACCATGCTATACAGAGTAGTATTAATACAGCACATACCATGCTATACAGAGTAGTATTAATACAGCACATACCATGCTATACAGAGTAGTATTAATACAGCACATACCATGCTATACAGAGTAGTATTAATACAGCACATACCATGCTATACAGAGTAGTATTAATACAGCACATACCATGCTATACAGAGTAGTATTAATACAGCACATACCATGCTATACAGAGTAGTATTAATACAGCACATACCATGCTATACAGAGTAGTATTAATACAGCACATACCATGCTATACAGAGTGTGACCTACAGAAACTGTCTTTGTCTCTGTGGTGAGTTGACTTCGAGTTAAGGTGGTGTGGTTCGCGCGCGCGCACACACACACACACACACACACACACACACACAGTATAGTAAGGTTTTGTATTGACACAGCATGTTGTCAGATGGATGTGAGCTCTGTGATGATGTCATATCCTGTACTCATTTCTAAATAGATAATCTGTTTACAGACCTGTTACAGACAGTTAGACAGGCAGACAGGCAGACAGGCAGGCAGGCAGGCAGGCAGGCAGACAGTTAGACAGGCAGACAGACAGACAGGCAGACAGACAGACAGAGACAGACAGACAGACAGACAGACAGACAGACAGACAGACAGACAGACAGACAGACAGACAGACAGACAGACAGACAGACAGACAGACAGACAGGCAGACAGACAGGTTCATTCTGGTGTGTGTTAGTTTCTGTTTATATTAAACTATGTTTTTGTGTTTTTCTCGTTGTCAGGAAGGACTGAAGGAGGACTCACCTGGTTGCTACGGAGACAGTTTTAATATTTTAATCGGTTACCAAGCATCGCCATGCCGTCCAACACTACCACACTGCCCCCATCAGAGGACCCCACTACACACATGGTGAGGGCTGTGTGTGTTTATGTATGAGTGTAATAATTAAACAGTCAGTTATTTATTTACATCGCTCACTAACCATTCTGCATTCACGCACGCACACGAACGCAGGCACTAGAAAGAGAGAGAGGAGGGAGACAGAGAGAGAGAGAAAGAGAGAGGAGGAGGGAGAGAGAGACAGAAGGAGAGAGAGAAGGAGGGAGGAGGAGGGAGAGAGAGGAGGAGGGAGAGAGAGGAGAGGAGGGAGGAGAGAGAGAGGGAGGAGGGAGAGAGAGATGGGGAGGAGGGAGAGGGAGAGAGAGAGAGAGGAGGAGGGAGGGAGAGAGAGAGAGATAGAGGAGGAGAGAGGGGAAGAGGGAGAGAGAGAGATAGAGACAGACAGGAGGAGGGAGGGAGAAAGAGGAGGAGGGAGGGAGAGAGAGAGAGAGAGGGGAAGAGGGAGAGGGAGAGAGAGAGGAGGAGGGAGAGAGAGAGAGGGGAGGAGGGAGAGAGAGGGAGAGAGGGGAAGAGGGAGAGGGAGAGAGAGAGGAGGAGGGAGAGAGAGAGAAGGAAGAGAGAGAGGAGGAGACAGAGAGAGAGAGGAGGAGGAGGAGGAGGAGGAGGAGGAGGGGGGGGGGGGGGGGAGGAGAGAAAGAGAGGAGGTAGAGAGAGAGGAGGAGAGAGAGAGAGAGAGAGGATGAAAAGAGACAGAGAGAGAGAGCGAGAGAGAGAGGAGGAGGAGGGAGAGGGAGGGGGAGAGAGAGAGAGAGAGAGGAGGGAGAGAGAGAGAGGAGGGAGGGGAGAGAGACAGAGAGAGAGGAGGGAGAGAGAGAGGAGGGATAGAGAGGGAAGGGAGGAGGGAGAGAGAACGAGAGAGAGGAGGAGAGAGAGAGGAGCAGGGAGAGAGAGCGAGGAGGAGGAGAGAGAGGAGGAGGGAAAGAGAGAGAGAAGGAGGGAGAGAGAGAGGAGGAAGAGAGAGAGGAGCAGGGAGTGAGAGCGAGGAGGAGGAGAGAGAGGGAGGGAGGTGAGAGATAGGAGGAGGGAGAGAAAGAGAGAGAGGAGGAGGGAGGGAGAGAGAGAGAGGAGGAAGAGAGAGAGGAGGGTACAAATAGAGAGCGAGGAGGGAGAGGGAGAGAGGAGGGAGAGAGAGAGGAGGGTACAAATAGAGAGCGAGGAGGGAGAGAGAGAGAGAGGAGGAAGAGAGAGAGGAGGGTACAAATAGAGAGCGAGGAGGGAGAGAGAGAGAGAGGAGAGAGGAGGGAGAGAGGGGGAGAGAGAGAGAGAGAGGGAGAGAGAGAGTGAGAGGAGAGAGAGGGGGAGAGGGAGAGAGAGAGAGAGAGAGAGAGGAGGAGGAGGGAGAGGGAGGGGAGGAGGGAGAGAGAAAGAGAGAGAGGAGGAGGGAGAGAGAGAGAGAAAGAGGGAGAGAGAGAGGGAGGAGGGAGAGAGAGGAGGAAGAGAGAGGAGCAGACAAAGAGAGAGCGAGGAGGAGGAGAGAGAGGGAGGGAGGAGAGAGATAGGAGGAGGGAGAGAGAGAGAAGGAGAAGAGAGAGAGGAGGAGGGAGAGAGAGAGGAGGAAGAGAGAGAGGAGGGTACAAAGAGAGAGCGAGGAGGAGGAGGGAGAGGAAGAGAGGAGGGAGGGGGGAGAGAGACAGAGAGAGGAGGAGGAGAGAGAGAGGAGGAGGAGGAGGGAGAGAGAGAGGAGGAGGAGGGAGAGAGAGAGAGAGAGAGAGAGGAGAGAGAGAGAGAGAGAGAGAGAGAGAGAGGAGAGAGAGAGAGAGAGAGAGAGAGAGAGAGAGAGAGAGAGAGAGAGAGATTGAGAGAGAGAGAGAGAGAGAGAGAGAGAGAACAGAGAGGTATTTTCATGGCCTGTATGCAGCAGTGGGACTTTCCTCCTGTCTCCCAGTTACTGTCTGGTTGCTTAGCAACAACAGAGAGAGGAGGAGAGAGGAGGAGGGAGGGAGCGGGAGGGAGAGGGAGAGGGAGAGAGAGAGAGAGAGAGAGAAGAAGAGAGAGAGAGGAAGAGAGAGAGAGAGAGGGAGAGGGAGAGGGAGAGACAGAGAGAGGAAGAGGGAGGGAGAGAGAGAGAGGAAGAGAGAGAGAGAGAGAGAGAGAGAGAGAAGAAGAAGAGAGAGAGAGAGAGAGAGAGAGAGAGAGAGAGAGAGAGAGAGGGAGAGGAGGAGGAGGAGGAGGGAGAGAGGGGAAGAGAGAGAGAGAGAGAGGGAGGAGGAGGGAGAGAGAGAGAGAGATATTAAACAACAAATGTGTCATTCTTACATCAACGCACCTTTCATCCTGCCCATATCCCGTGTCTATCTTATGTTTCCTACTCAGAAAAATTGACATCTTAGCTTGTCCCAAAATACAATTTTAAGTTTACATTTTATTTTCTGTTGCTTACTATATTGAAACCCCAAAATAAAAACAGTGTTATTGAAAATCTCCCCTACAGCTGTAATCAAAGAGAGGCTTTATCCTCTCACACTCCATAAAACAGTGAAAAATGGTTTCTCTTATATTACAAAAAGGACATTCATCTCCAACATCTGAGTTAATAACAGATATAAAAGCATTAACTGCAATGATGCCATGCAAAACCCTCCATTGCATATCCCCAGTACCCTTTTGTAATGTTGGCTTGTACAGTGCTCTCCATGCTGGCTTTACCTTGTCATCAATGCCTAATTTTACCCTCCAAAGAGTGTATTTTCAATTTTTCAATGTATCTTTATTCAACACCTTGACACACCCCCTATATAAGTCTTTCCCATTCACCTCATCCAAACCCACCTCTTCCAATCCTCTCAAATCCAGTAATAACGCCTTTCTTTCTGACTCTGGGATATTGGGTGTAATCCCTAGTCTTGGAAATGGGATGTTTTCATCTTGTACCGTCTTCTTGTGACTATTCAGCATAAACCACTCTTCTGCTGACAGAGCCTTCCTGCAGCTTCCCAGCAGTTGTCCGACAATCCTTTCCGACCTCACCCCCAAATGTTCAGCCACCCGTCTTCCATCCATTAAGGCGGGCCCAGCCATGGCCATTAACTGTTTTAGGGTGATGATTTTGCCCTTCACCAGAATCTTGGAGAAATGTGGAACAGCTGCAGTTGTACAATCCAGTCTTGCCCCATACACCAGAGGTTCCTCCAACAGCCAATGCACTGACTCCGCTGAAGTCCAGTCTTGCCCCGTACACCAGAGGTTCCTCCAGCAGCCAATGCACTGACTCTGCTGGAGTGTATCTGGATACCTTCATTATGCTCCACACCCTAAGAAGGCCTCTGTAAAACAGAGGTACTCCCTCACTAGAAATCTGGCTACTATCAACCAAAAATAAAGCCTTCTTTAAACCTAATCCCCCGACCTGCTGTAATACAAGACCTGCCACCCCTCTCCAAACCACATTTTCTAGTCCATAAAGCAACCTTTGAATAAACTGACTAGACCTTGGCCCCCCTCCTCTTTTGACAAATACAAAACACTTTGTGGACCCAATAATATTTATCCCAAAAGAAAAATACACTAATCGCCTGAATCTTAGCCAGAAGGCCAGATGGTGGCTCTAAAACTGAAAACCGATGCCACAGTGCAGAGGCAACCACATTGTTAACTATAATAGTATATGACATACGAGATAACAACCAACGCCATCTCCTCATCCTCCGTTCCACCATTTCAACCACCCCAATCCAATGTTTTTCCATAATCCCCTCATCTCCTAGGTACACTCCAAGATACTTAAAACCTCCCTTACACCATTCCAGCCCCCCTGGCAAAGCCATGATCCCTCCAGACCATTCTCCAATCTGTAAAGCACAACTTTTTTCCCAATTTAACTTTGCAGAGGATATTCCCCTAAACCAATCAACCATTAGACTCAAACTATCCACATTTATGTGACTTTTCACTAAAACAACTACATCATCAGCATAGGCTGAGAGACCAATAGGAGGAATATCCTCTGAAAGGTGCACCCCTTCAATGCGACTTCTAATGCTATTTAGTAGTGGCTCTATAGCAATGGCATATAACATTCCCGACAAAGAACATCCCTGCCTAATACCTCTACACACTTTAAAAGGAGCACTCAAACCACCGTTAACTTTCAGTACACTTTCAATGTCACCATATATCACCTTTATCATGGCAATAAAAAACCAGAGCTGAACCCAAACGCCTCAAAAGTGCGCCATAAGTATTGATGTTCAACTCGGTCAAATGCCTTTTCCTGATCAATTGAAATTAGACCAGCATCCAACCCAATAGCCCTAGAGACGTCCAAAAAATCCTGAATCAGAGAAATGTTATCCCCTATCTGCCTGCCGGGAACACAGTAGGACTGGTCCGTATGTATGATTTGCCCCATCACCTCCCTCAGCCTGTTGGACAAAGCATTGGACAGGATCTGATAATCAGTGCACAATAAGGCCACCGGCCTCCAGTTCTTCACCTCCCTAGGGTCACCCTTTTTGGGCAGTAGGGTGAGGACAGCCCTTCTGCAGCTTATTGGTAGTAACCCTCCGGTCAAACTATCATTAACTACTGCTAGCCAATCCTCTCCCAACATAACCCAAAAATACTTTTAAAAAGTCAACGGGCAGCCCATCAATGCCTGGTGCCCTTCCATTTTCCATGCCTTTTAATGCAGTGTATAGCTCCTGCAAAGACAATGGTTGCTCTAGCTCAGTGTTTCCCAACCCTGGTCCTCCAGTACCCCCAACAGTACACATGTTCATTGTAGCCCCGGACAAACACACCTCATTCAACTCATTGAGGGCTTGATGATTAGTTGACAAGTTGAATCAGGTGTGCTTTCCAGGGCTACAATAAATAATGTGTTCTGTTGGGGGTACTGGAGGACTGGAGTTGGGCTGTTGGGGGTACTGGAGGACTGGAGTTGGGCTGTTGGGGGTACTGGAGGACTGGAGTTGGGCTGTTGGGGGTACTGGAGGACTGGAGTTGGGCTGTTGGGGGATACTGGAGGACTGGAGTTGGGCTGTTGGGGGATACTGGAGGACTGGAGTTGGGCTGTTGGGGGTACTGGAGGACTGGAGTTGGGCTGTTGGGGGTACTGGAGGACTGGAGTTGGGCTGTTGGGGGTACTGGAGGACTGGAGTTGGGCTGTTGGGGGTACTGGAGGACTGGAGTTGGGCTGTTGGGGGTACTGGAGGACTGGAGTTGGGCTGTTGGGGGTACTGGAGGACTGGAGTTGGGCTGTTGGGGTACTGGAGGACTGGAGTTGGGCTGTTGGGGGTACTGGAGGACTGGAGTTGTTGGGGGTACTGGAGGACTGGAGTTGGGAAACACTGCGTCCAGCTCAACCTGAGCTTCTGCAGCCACCTGTGGGAGCCCATCAAGGAACTGCTGTGTCACTGTTTTATCCTCTTTGTACTCACACTTGTAGAGCTCAGCATAGAACTCTACTGCCCTCTTTCTAATTTCACTAGGGCTAGTGAGCTCCTGTCCAACTGCTGATTGGAGGCAATGAATCCTTCTTCTTTGTCCATTCTTTTTCTCTAAACCAAAGAAACATTTGGATGAGGCATCCATTTCAGAGATTCCCTGAAACTTACTTCCCACATAACTTAATTTTCAATATTACTATGCGTTTCTTGTAGAAAACGTATATCACTTCCCTTTCCCTTCATTAGCTCGTACTCTACGGCTCTTTATTTAACGTCTCTCGCCCCATTTACGTTTAAAGAAGAAATCTGCTCATGGATGGAAGAGACAGAAAACACATCTCTTTACTGAACTCTTTCATTTTCTTTAGAAAATGTCACTTGTCACTCTTGTGACCACTTTCTTGAGTCTTGCGATTTCAGGGCTTTCTTGAGTCTTGCGATTTCAGGGCTTTCTTGAGTCTTGCGATTTCAGGGCTTCCTTGAGTCTTGCGATTTCAGGGCTTTCTTGAGTCTTGCGATTTCAGGTCAAGCCTCCTCCCGTTATTTTTGACATCAGAAACTTTGCTGATTCAATAAACAATTAATTTTCAGGAAAAAACATTGTTACATTATAATCCTGCATATATTTATTTACTTTTGTCAAATTTAGAAATGTATGTACCTTCTCAATCCCATACCTCCCTTCCACCCCATTTCTCTCGCTATTTTGTTGTGATGGTTCAGATGACTCCCCAGAAGAAAACTCCACCATCTCTACAACCTGTTTATCCTCAACTGATTTATCAATCTCTACCTTCCTCTTAGAATTAGACCCTTCACCACCCCTTAAATTCTTCCTCTTACTCCTCGGTACTTTGAAAACAGCTGCTTGATTTTCCATGATTTCAATCTCCTCTTGAACTCCAATTTCATTTTCCAGCACCACCTCAGCGATCCCAGTCGCATTCTCACCGACTGTTTCCCCTCCCTCTTTGTTCTGATCTACCACAATTGCCCCCGTAACCACATTGCTTTCCTTTCCTACTTTTCAACCACATCTGCCCACCTTCTCCCTTCCCCTGCACCCTTAGCATGTTCATCCCTTCGCGGTGGTGCATTAGCTGCACCAGCACTAGAGCTGCTACCGGACTCTGTGCGCTCGTTCTCGGGACAATAACGTACCAAATGCCCCTCTCTTCCACAGCCAAAGCACTTCATTGATTCAGTAGAAGCGTAAAACACATAATCAAATCCATCAATCTTAAAACTGAATGCTAAATTCATTTCGTCAGTGTCCTTCTTTAAAATCATATGCACTTGTCTCCTATGAGATACAACATGTTTCAGCAAAGGAGATTTGCATCCAAAAAGAACCTTCTTTATTGTAGATACAAGTTGACCATGACGAAATAACTCTGGCTCCAACACTTCATCGCTAACAAATGGTGGCACGTTAGAAAGTATAACTTTCTTCACCGGATTCATAAGCGGAAATACCGACGTCTGTGTCTCCCGCAACACAACACCACTCTCAACTATCATATTCACCTTTTCAATGGAATCTAAGAATATCACTACAGCGCTATTCATCCTTGAGACTGATTTTATGCTATCATACCCAATGATAGCGCCCACTGCTAAGCTAAATTATTCCACTGAACACTCGGCCGCAGAAGGATTCTTTACTCCATGCCGCCGACTAAGTTTTTCAAACTCCAAACCTCCGCGAGTGGCCATTGCAACCAGCCCCACCCGCTGGTTGCACCCTCGAGAAAAACAACCTCAACGATCCCACCACCTCTATACGTGCTTAGTGATAGTGAGACAAGGTAACCTTAAAACAACTAAACTAATCTATATATATATATATATATATATATATATATAATATATATATATATATATATATATACAGTGGGGAGAACAAGTATTTGATACACTGCCGATTTTGCAGGTTTTCCTACTTACAAAGCATGTAGAGGTCTGTAATTTTTATCATAGGTACACTTCAACTGTGAGAGACGGAATCTAAAACAAAAATCCACATTGTATGATTTTTAAGTAATTAATTTCCATTTTATTGCATGACATAAGTATTTGATCACCTACCAACCAGTAAGAATTCCGGCTCTCACAGACCTGTTAGTTTTTCTTTAAGAAGCCCCCTTGTTTCTCCACACATTGCCTGTATTAACTGCACCTGTTTGAACTCATTACCTGCATAAAAGACACCTGTCAACACACTCAATCAACAGACTCCAACCTCTCCACAATGGCCAAGACCAGAGAGCTGTGTAAGGGACATCAGGGATAAAATTGTAGACCTGCACAAGGCTGGGATGGGCTACAGGACAATAGGCAAGCAGCTTGGTGAGAAGGCAACAACTGTTGGCGCAATTATTAGAAAATGGAAGAAGTTCAAGATGACGGTCAATCATCCTCGGTCAGGGGCTCCATGCAAGATCTCACCTCGTGGGGCATCAATGATCATGAGGGAAGGTGAGGGATCAGCCCAGAACTACACGGCAGGACCTGGTCAATGACCTGAAGAGAGCTGGGACCACAGTCTCAAAGAAAACCATTAGTAAACACACTACGCCGTCATGGATTAAAATCCTGCAGCGCACGCAAGGTCCCCCTGCTCAAGCCAGCGCATGTCCAGGCCCGTCTGAAGTTTGCCAATGACCATCTGGATGATACAGAGGAGGAATGGGAGAAGGTCATGCGGTCTGATGAGACAAAAATAGAGCTTTTTGGTCTAAACTCCACTCGCCGTGTTTGGAGGAAGAAGAAGGATGAGTACAACCCCAAGAACACCATCCCAACTGTGAAGCATGGAGGTGGAAACATCATTCTTTGGGGATGCTTTTCTGCAAAGGGACAGGACGACTACACCGTATTGAGGGGAGGATGGATGGGGCCATGTATCGCGAGATCTTGGCCAACAACCTCCTTCCCTCAGTAAGAGCATTGAAGATGGGTCGTGGCTGGGTCTTCCAGCATGACAACGACCCGAAACACACAGCCAGGGCAACTAAGGAGTGGCTCCGTAAGAAGCATCTCAAGGTCCTGGAGTGGCCTAGCCAGTCTCCAGACATGAACCCAATAGAACATCTTTGGAGGGAGCTGAAAGTCCGTATTGCCCAGCGACAGCCCCGAAACCTGAAGGATCTGGAGAAGGTCTGTATGGAGGAGTGGGCCAAAATCCCTGCTGCAGTGTGTGCAAACCTGGTGAAGACCTACAGGAAATGTATGATCTCTGTAATTGCAAACAAAGGTTTTTGTACCAAATATTAAGTTCTGCTTTTCTGATGTATCTGGTTGCCTCTGCCAGAAGGCTGGGACTTGGCCGTAGCTGGACTTTCCAACAAGACAATGACCCAAAATATACCTCAAGATCCACACAGAAATGGCTCTGTGACAACAAAATCAATGTTCTGCCATGGCCATCTCAGTCGCCGGACCTCAATCCAATCGAAAATCTGTGGGCTGAGTTGAAGAGGGCAGTTGATAAGCGCAAACTCAAGAATGTGAAGGATCTTGAAAGGATCTGCATAGAGGAATGGTCCAAAATCCCTCCAAATGTGTTCCTTAATCTTGTCAAACATTACA